>CAMXCT020004995.1:0-24828 GCA_947184155.2 Cladocopium goreaui | reverse complement strand
GGGTTCCTCCATGTTCTAAGTAAGAATCCCACCAGCTATTTACGTGCATTTTGGAAAATCCTGTGTATATATAATATATTTTGAATATTGTAGTTGTCCGGCACTATATATTCATATTATAAAAACTTTCCAAACCTGATGTTCGAATCGTATGTACATCGCTATATATATATATATACACAGAGGTTTTGGGGGTTCCTCCATGTTCTAAGTAAGAATCCCACCAGCTATCTACGTGCATTTTGGAAAATCCTGTGTATATATAATATATTTTCAATATTGTAGTTGTCCGGCACTATATATTCATATAATAAAAACTTTCCAAACCTGATGTTCGAATCGTATGTACATCGCTATATATATATATATATACCCAGAGGTTTTGGGGGTTCCTCCATGTTCTAAGTAAGAATCCCACCAGCTATCTACGTGCATTTTGGAAAATCTTGTGTGTATATAATATATTTTGAATATTGTAGTTGTCCGGCACTATATATTCATATAATAAAAACTTTCCAAACCTGATGTTCGAATCGTATGTACATCGCTATATATATATATATACACAGAGGTTTTGGGGGTTCCTCCATGTTCTAAGAAAGAATCCCACCAGCTATCTACGTGCATTTTGGAAAATCCTGTGTATATATAATATATTTTGAATATTGTAGTTGTCCGGCACTATATATTCATATAATAAAAACTTTCCAAACCTGTATAATATGAATCCCATCCCAATTAATCAAACACCCACCAGAGTCCCCATGGAGGATGACCTCCTTTCCAGCGTTGTGCTTCTTGGTCATTAAGACTCCGCCCCAATTGACGCAACATCACACCTCCTGTATATATAATATAAATATGCAGTGTTCAGTTGTATGTATGTATACATATACATATATTTACATGTATATATGATGGCGTGTTCTAAGTAGAGGATCCTCATATGTTCTAAGCCACTTAGAACATACGTCCCCTATTCGCCGAAAATGTTCTAAGTAGAGCGCGCGTACCCACCGAAAAATTTCCAAAACGATGTTCTAAGTAGTTGTCCGGCGCTATATACCCCATTTTCAGACATACCCAACTGCTTCTGATTTCCATTCGATTTCCCAATTCCATCTTGCCTCGAAGTGGTTCACGTCCCGAAGGTGAGCCCCGTCTGCGACTTCGGAGTTCACAACCTCGGTGCCCGGCGGATCAATGGACTTCAATGGATACCATGGGTCTGCCACGTTCCGAGAGAACTGCCAGAAAATCAGAGTATCTCAGAGTGCAAGACTGGTAAATCTACGAACTCCTTGTCGAAATACTTCACGTCACCACCCTTGAGCGCAAGGTATTTGAAAGATTTTGAACATCTAAATCATTCATGACATGAAATTCATGACTCGTGGCGTTCTGAATCCACACGCTTCACGGCGGCCTCTGAGACATTTGGCTTGAAGGGTGGCGTCACTCTGCGCTGCTGGATCGCCAACCAATCAATGCCGGTGAAGAAAGGGTGTCCCTTCACCTTGGATGCAACAAAGTGCTGGTTGAGGGTACGAAAGCTGGGCAAGAGGACTCACCATACAGTATCTTACTTGATAAAGAATGTGGAGGCATGTGGAGGCATGTGGAGGCATATTGAATATAAATAAAGGCTCATTGATTGATGAAAGCATTGCAACAAGCCTTGCTGACCTAGAGAACTTGGAATATCAATTGGAGCCGGAGCAGTGATGGCTACCTCTACAGACTCTACAGAAATGATGGCAGCTGCAGTTTGGTCACCTCCTCTCCATCAGAGGGTCCGCCTCCCAACCTCTTCGCAGGATCCTTGGAGACACGAGCGACTCACAAGTGGTGCATGGTTCTCATCTTCCAAAACAATCGATCTCACTCACATCTCTGAAATGCATCAGCAATGCTGAGGTTGTCTTACCAGGGGTAACAGAACATACAGAACAAGTGACACATAATCAATATATAAAATCATATTCATTCAGATCATTTCAGATCTATATTCAGATCAAGCGAGTGCTGTGATATCCTGTGATCACTCATCAATTGCAAAGACATTGGAAAGGAGATCCACACCTTTGACTCAACGCAGCATCAATGTCCAACTGCTCCAACTTCTGCCCAGCTCAAAAGACGATCTTCCAGCCACGGCCGGAGCTTCTTCCCATCCTGTGGGGAACGTGGGGAACACCGCACCAAGTGCTCCAGTAGCTTCGGTGGCAGCGGCTGCCGAACCTCCTGCACGTTGCCCTCCGTGTCTCGAAAAGAGAGCCGATAGCGGTGCAAAAAGTGCGGCATCCCCTGCAGCCGCACGAGCCCAAGACAATTCCAGCCAACAAGAGAAACTGCGGCAGCCAAGAGTGCAATTGTTCTCTACATCTTTAACATGATGCTTTAGCATGATACAATGATACTGTAGTCTGTAGCTTGCCAAGATGCTGCACTTTGCAATCATATCGGTACCATCCAGAAAGTAGTCTTGGGGTAGCTTCCAATGTCTAGCAAAAATATGCCTACTGTATAGCCTGCAGCATTCTATGCAGATTCTTGCTCACCTGGCCTCATTCGCCTCCTTTGAGTAGCGTCGGTCGCCCACCACGGGATGTCCAACATGTGCTAGGTGACATCTGATCTGATGCATTCTGCCAGATACAATCCTCACAGCTAGTAGAGACACTGGGCCTGAATCCATTGTTAGATGCGCTAGCAGCTTCACCTGGGTGCATGCGGGTCGACCATATGGCGAAACCTCGGCCTTGCGACCCACTCTCCGAAGCTTGGCCGAGATCTCAAACAACTCTGCTGGAAGCCAGGCATGACAAAGCACCAGGTAGTCCCGTTCCAACAAGCCCAACTCCCTTTGCGCCTGGAGCATGAACAAACCCTCGAAGGAAGTGGCATGCAGCAGTAAACCGCTGGAAGGTGTGTCCAAGCGACCTATGAAGCCAGCCTTGAAGCCAAGCTTCAATCCATCGATATAGTTGGAAAGTTTCCTGTCCGATGGACCTGATGGACTAGATGGACCTGCGTCTTCTGTGTCTGTGCAAACAGTGTCCACTTCCCAATCTTGCGGTTTGACAATCACCACAACTCCTGGAGCTTGCAAGGCCACCTGAGGACCCTCTCCGGCTTCAGGGTGCCTACTTGGCAGCTCTGCACGAGAGCCCAAGGCATCCATTTTCCGACCCAGGCATTGCAAGGAGTTTGTGACTGCTGCAGTGAGCCCTTGATTCTCGCGATTCGCCCACAGGATGCCAAGCAAAGAGTCGACATCTTCTGGAGCTGGGATGCCCTTAGCTTCAATCAGCCTCCTGGCAACTAAACCTTCAAGGTGGGCACTCAGAGGCTGCTGGCCTGGGATTTCCAGCGTTTTGAAGGCCCAGGTGATGTTGGCAATGGCCTGCAGGCTGAAGCCATCACGGCACATCATCTCAGACGCTAAGGAGTTCATTGCCTCAATGCGTCTCACTCCAGAGCTGGCTATTCCCCAAGCCACCTGCAGAGGGAGTTGATACGAGTCAATACTGGACTGCAGCACTGGATTTTCATATATGACAGTGTATCAAAACCAATAGTACCCCTTCTGTTCACATCAAAATAGCTGGGTTAAAATGGATGTTCATTCCCCTAAAAATGCTATTACTGTTAATAGGTATTGATCCATACCCATATCTTGATCCCACAAACTACACTGACCTCTATGGCCGTGAGTACAGTACGAGTGCTATGTTCTACCCAAACCACCATTTTTCTTTACGTCGGAGTACAGGGAGAACAAATGACAACCATCCCTGACCAAAGTGAAGTGGAAAGCCACCCAGGCCCGCCTGGGATAAGTGATGATCTTCCAACTCCGCAAGTTTGGGAAGCTGCAGATCTTCAAAGAACTTTACAGCAGGTTTTTCCATGGAGCCGACGGCCCAAACACAACTGGCGAATTCTTGCGCTTTGAATTTCCCAAGTTCACGGGTGAGAATCCTCTGAGCGGCAGCGATGTTCGTGGAGCTGATTGGTAGTTGAAGTTTGGCGAAAGCCCAGAGAGAGTTTGCCAAGGATTGCGGAGACATCTGTGAAACATTCAGCACCTTCACCAATGAGGCAGGTGGAAGGACTTGTGCAGTTCCATGAGCCCAAAGCAGTGTGCCCAATGCACGCGTGCCCACACTGCTATCCAGGGTCTCAACCGATTTCCAGAGGCTACTTGTGACGTTGCGGAGCTCTGCTAAGGCAGAAATACATGCCACCAACTCAACAACGGGTAGACCCTGACCTCTTCGCTTCTCCAATTCTTCCAGCAAATGTTTGGGCACTGGGCAAGCTACACGACTCACTGCCCACAATACATTGGCCAAGTCCTGCAGGGCTCCTTCTATTTCCGTTGTAAATGTAAATATCGCCTGTCGAGAAACTCTATAACCGAAAGGTGAAATAAAAAAAAAAAAGGTTCTATAGATCCGTGTATATAGTATATAGAGACCCCTGCCCGTGTCCTGCGTCTTGGAATCTGAACTAATCTCAGAGCAGCGCTGGAAAATGGGATGTGGGAGCCGAATGGAACCTACAACTGCCGCAGAGCTTTCGAATGAGCTTTCGAATGGCACCATGGACATCCATGGACACCATTGAAACAATCCGAATGGACACCATGTTGAGATTGAATCATTGACTCATCGGATCATGATCTGAATGGAATCCATTGGAATCCTGTTGAAATGACTCCCCCCCACATTAATAGCTTCCTCTTTGAACCCATGATTTGTTGATGCAGCAAAAAAATACACTTTGGAAGCCACTACTTGCAAATATATAAATTATATAAATCAAATAATTCCAAATACAATCAAATACATAGAAATGCTATATCAGAAACTCCACACGTCTCCATTTCATCCCATTCTTCCCTTTCTTCCTTGCCTAAGGCCCACAGCAGTCGCACTAGCTCCACTCTCTTCGCTTCGCGCAAGGTCTGGTCATGACCTTGGAGAAGTTGCTGCACGTCAGCAGGGGACAGCTGTGCCAATGCTGCAGCCCACAGAAGATTTGCCAAGGAAACCTCAGCCGACGGCGAGTGACGTGATGTCGCAAGGGCAGTTTGGCGAACAAGTTGGTCCATGGTCATCCATGGTCATCCATGGTCATCCATGGTCATCCATGGTCATCCAAGTTGCAGGGTCCCCAGCTTCTGGGTATGAACGCATCAGTTGCAGCCTTGGGCAGTTTTGGCACAAAGTTTCAGCTCAGCAGGCTCACGTGACATATCAACATATCGCTAAATGTTCATGAAGATTCCAAATTCAACCCAGTTCAATGCTCTCTGGGTGTCCAACACAAAGTTCTGCTCCAGCAGGCTGTGTCTCGCAAAAGCCCAGGCTACATCTCCAACTTCTCGAGGAGTCGAACAGCGCAGAACTGGCTGCAACTTAAGCAGCAATCCTGAAACTGGGGAAGGGCCACAAATTGGTGTTGTTGTTACAGCTCTAGATCATCGTCAAGTCCAAGGCGTCCTAAGTTTGCGGGCAACTGATCTGCCGACGTCGAGATAGATCTCTCTCTTCTCTCTTTCGGGTCCTTCCCAGCGTCCCAAACCAGTTCTGCACGGCTCAGAAAAGCTGGCTTCATTGATTCAGGCAACCGTGAGTTTCAATTCCAGCATCGACAATCAACAACTGTTAGGCTGTTAGGCTTTTGGTCCCTCAAATTGTTGGAAAGCCATCAACACTCTCCAAAGATATCGAGAGAGAAGTTCCCAACCACGTCCTGACGCTTGGAGAGAACCCAAACAAGGCGACAGAGCTTGGAGCCATGGGAAGTTGCCAAGCTTTGCAACTGGAACCTGCCACGGCTGCCACGGCATGGAACATGGGGCCTTTAACGTCGTTTAACCACAAAAAACAAGGGATGTTACATGATGTTACATGATGTTACCAACAATCAATGGGGAGTTCGGAGTTACCAAATTTCGGAAACATACGAGAACCATCAAGAACCATCAAGAACCATCAAGAACCACTCAGCAAACTGATGACTTGGTCACTTCAATCATCCTTCACCTGTCGTTTCGTACCTGGGTGCCGCCAGGAACTTCTGAAGAGCAACAGCATTGTCTCCATTGAGCAGCTTTCGCAAGGCATTCTCCAACATGCCTGGTTGATTCGTCAGAGGTCAAGGCCTGAAATACTGATCCTCCTTAGCAAAGTATACTGTCAAAATGCCACCTGCCGGCATTTTGTCCCTGGTCAAACTTGATCCACTTGATCCATTGAAAAGAAGGGGACCTGTACGACCTGTACATTACAGTACAATATGAGTCTTCCTGCCCAAGTTGCCTCCGTTTATACTTTGTTTAGCATTTGCGCAAGCAACAGGAACATAATGAACATGTAACACATTGTAACACGATGTAACATGAGTCACTGATACTTGCTGTCCAAGGTACCATCATGGCCAGCTGGAAACTGTGAGCCGCGGCCAATCACCAAGCCGCGGAAGTACGAAACGCCATCGATCGAAGCGGTTGCTGGGCACAGGATCTCCCATGTTTGGTAAAGACGGGACTGGTCCATGTGAATTACGAATAGGTCACCTACAAGATAAAGAAGGATAAAGAAGGTTTGTTGTGGCCCTTTTACCATGCATGTTGGCATCCAATGCAATCAATCATAAGCTCAAATCTTGAGCCAATTATGGCCAATGACAATGTTATGACAATGTTCTTACCTTGCAAGCACCAATATGCACCAATGCTTGCTGTTGATGTACGTCCCGTTCCCAACTGCACTTCCCTCCTGGACAGGTCCATGGCCCAACCTGAGTGCTGCACTCCTGTGAGAAGTTGCTGGAGCAGATTCTTTGCCTCATAACATTCACAGCATCACACTAAGCATCAATTAGGCCACCAATCCGATCCAAGCGCTAGCAGAAACATGCAGAAACAATTAGAAGTATCATGAGACATCTCTAAATATCTCCAAATATCTCGAAGATTATATCAAAGATCAGTTTTGCAGTCGAATCAGTCTAATCAGTCAAATCAGTCGAATTAAAGATCTAGACATCTCCCTGGTTCCAGTGTTTTTGAGCCACGACGCTAAAGGCTTCGCTAAACGCTTGGGCCCAGGCGATGGCTGTGATGTAGGATGGGTAGGTAAGCTCTCCCCGTCGGATTCGCTGGCACGGTGCAACGGTGCAACGGTGCAGCGTCAGATTCTCTGGAAGCATCTGGAAGCATCTGGAAGCATCTGGAAGTTTGAAGTCAAAGCTTGAAGTCAAAATAAGTAAAGATGAGTCAAGATTTGAGTCAAGATGAGTTTTGAGGAGAGAAAAAGAAACCAAGTCAGATATCAAGATATATCATACAATATCATACATCAAGATAAATCAAGATATATACATCAAGATACATCAAGATACATCAAGATACATCAAGATACATCAAGATACATCAAGATACATCAAGAGCGCTTTGCGCATCCACACATTCAAGAAAGCTAGCTATACCGCTAGGCTATGGATCAAAGCGCACGACCTCAAAGAGCTTCTCTCTGTCTCTGGTGTAGAATGGTGGAAGCCTTCAGGCACGGGAGAGGGGATGAGACGGGCGCCTCATGTCCAGCAAATCAATACCCTGAGGATGCCGCCCTGTGAGCATCTCATACATGAGTGCACCCAGAGAGTACCTGGTAAGAACGTTTCAGGAGGAATTGAGATGACAACTTTGCACTAACTCCCCGATTTTGAGATACTACCCAAGTAGTAGTGGGAACAGATTAGCACTTAGCACGCGGACAATATCACAAAACAACCATCTCAAGCAGTCTCTGTTCCTTGTTCCAAGGCCTGGAACTGCACATTGCGTGTCAGTTTGTCTTCTGTCAGTCCGCCTTTGACTCTCGCCATAGACTAGCAGCATTGGATATGCCCATGGGCCCAAAACACCCCACACTGCGGACCAGTCGACAGCTTTTCCATGTCCTCTTTTGTCTAGAATCTCTGGTGCCAAGTACTCTGGTGTACCTGGGCTGTCCGAAGGGGAACACATTCATAAGCCCTGCTTCAAAGCACCCCGAATCTTCCGACGTTGTGCAACATTGCCCGAATCCAATTGACCCATTGCTTTGATGAACCACCTCACCCAAACAGTGCCCATTTTGTTCATTGCCTTCTTTGGGTGCTCGGACCGCACATGGATCGCGCTGAGAAGTTGTCCTGGGTAGCTGATGTAGCTGATGTGTAACAGCAAGGCGGCTGGGAGTTGACCTATGGGATGCTTTCAGCTGTGGAAGAAAAGCAATGCTTCAAAATGAGCTATCGGAAGTGCCTACACTAAGGTGGACTGATGCATTATGATGCCGCATCCCCATGGTCCTGAATGCCCTCCTTACTGAGGCCAAAGTCTGTCAACTTGACATGACCTGGCGCACGAGCCAGACAGTGTCGCACCCAGCTTTTGAGGATTTATAATATGAACTCAACCAACTATATACCCTCTGGTAATTTAACATAGCTATTGAAAATGACCATTTATAGTGGATTTTCCCATTGAAAATGGTGATTTTCCATAGCTATGTTAAATTACCAGAGGGTAACTCAACTGAAACACCATGCCATCGCATGCAGCCGGCTGAGCTTTATGCCATCGGCATCCAGGAGAATGTTCTCTGGCTTCAGGTCCCTGTAGATGATGTTAAGCCTGGAGCCAGGAGACGCCGACACATTTTCGACATTTCCCCGTTGGACATACCGTACATAACTTTCGGATTCCATGAATCAAGTGCTCTAACATGCTGAAACATTGGAGTCGCGCCAACTTGAAATTCGAGTAGCAAATGACAACCAACGCGACCTATGCAAGTATTCGATCGCCAGCAGGATCTCGCATGCATAGAATCTGCAAGGCGATCGGGGCAAAGTCGCTCACGTGAATTGATTTTAACCATTTGCGTTCAGATGTATCCTTCCCTTGCTACTAGGACTAAGAAGAAATATGTCAGCTCCAAATCTGTACAGTTGGTTCCAATCCCGATCTGCTGGAACATTGTGGAACATTTATATATATATAATTATCTATATATATATATACATATATACAACATGCATTGATTCAATGATTGACGTACAATATTATACGATCATTCACTACTACATATTCCAAATGGCCAGTACGGCCACAGCTAGGCCATTTTAACAAAGATCGAACGCTTCGGTCTGTCTCTTCGTTCACCATTCGCCAAACTGGACGTCCAGACGTATGGCGTTTCTTACATTATTAAAAGGTACTCTTTAAACCTGGCCTCAAGTGTCATCAAATCAGACTTCCAACTTGAGGAAAAGCGATATCTTCCGATAGCTTGAAGACTTTGTCCAACATGTTTTCCAGTTTGTTTGCCATTGACATTGAGTTGTCCATTCCTCAAGTTTCAGCCCTTTGTCTGGAATGGTTTGCAGCTGGGCTGTTCCAGCAGCTTTTCCAGCTGCATCCTTTAGGCCACCGTTCGAGTGGATGTCGCCATCGATCGATATCGATCGGATCTGGGTTGTCCAAAGAGTCTCTGAGCCCAAGCTCCAAAGAGCTCAAGGACTCTCCTGTTGAGTCTCCCTTTGAGCCACCGGTGGCCCTGTGTGGCTGGCTGGCTACAAAGTTTCAACATCCGATGCGACCCATGCATCAGCGAAACTCAAACTCTGCAGGCTAACAAAATTATAAAGGACACATTGCAAACAAAGTGTTTGGACTGTCTAGAACCTAGCAGGGTTTTTGCCACAACGAATTCCGAGTCAGGACATGATTCCGCATATTATGATGAAATATGGTGCAGGGATATCAATAGCATTTTAGGAAACCTAGTAATGTTTTGAAAGGCTTGATCTCAGGCGGGGCGACTTTGTTTGCAAGTGCTCTTGAGATGGAAGCCATGAGGCAAGCCATCAGGCACTTGGTGCAAGGCCAACTGGCTGACCAGAATGGCCCAAGTGACCAAGTGCACGAATTCCCGCCAGGCCAACCCAGTCATCCAAATTTCTCCAAGAACCTTCCTGATCCCTCTTGGCTTTGGGTGATTCTAGGTGATTTGAGATGATTTCAGGTGATTTCAGGTGATTTGGATGTGATTGGACGTGATTGGATGTGATTGGATGTGATTGGTATCCCACATCTTCGGTCCCAATGGTGTTCATTTTGACTGGGCAGTTGTGTCACTGGGATGGCACTGGGCACATGGAGATCATGTTGCTGCCAGATTTCGAGTGAAAGCGGCTTTGCCGCTCGTTCAGCCTCTGAGGCAGCACATGGAAATGCGACCTAACCACTGGCCCCACCCCGCTGTCTTACCTGGCATTCCCTCTTTATTCCTGGCTTGGGATGGCTCGCAGCCTGAGGAAGAGCCAACAAAACTAGCATCACAACTTTGAAGTGGGTCCAGAGGAGAATTGGCTACGTGCTACGATTCGTGGCAGTGTGGCGAAAAGCTCTTTCAATGGATTGGAATGTGCTTAGTCTTTGAGTGCCAGCTTGAAAGCTTGTGGCATCCGACAAAGCACCTTTCGGAGAAAGAACGCGAGGCTTGAGGACTCTAGCAGTTCCAAAAAAATAGATTTGAAGCATTTGAGTTTGAATGAGTTTGAGTATATTTCAATCATGAGCAATATCAGGATCCTTCACATGCTGACGATGACGCTCACACTTCAAACCTTGCGATTTCGAAATTGTGCATCAACCAATCAAGGCCCTTGTCGCGCCCTCAGTGGCGGACTTTAGAGGCACAAGCTCCTGAGTCACGATTTGGGTCGCTGTAGCAGCAGGTGGTGAACTTCAACAGTTGGAAGGGGTAGTCACGTCAACTTTTTGTAAATTACATGACGGGTCACATAAATTGCTTCCAGGGAAGTTGATGCAACCCGGTCACACCGGGTTCACATCATCATCATCATCATCATCATCATCATCATCATCATCATCATCATCATCATCATCATATTTAGTATGCGTTTTATGCGTTTCATACATTCCAGAATCTGAATCCTGAGTAGCTGAAAGCTGACAAATCCAATGGCAGTGCTTGCAGAAAAGCCGTACTTCCCATCCTGTTTGCGGATGTTTCTGCATGCTGCACTCCGGTTTCTTGAAAGTAAAATCGAAGCGACTAAACCACTTGAGTGCACTTGTCTTATCCATGCGTGTTCTATTAATCATTTTGCCATCTGAGCATCGCAAGCTTCTTGTTCACCAAAATGTGCAAGCCCGGCATTTCTGCGATGTAGTTCCCCAGAGCACTTGGATGATTGTCCCAGCCTCAGAATCTCAGAACACTGACATGTTACGACATTTGTATGTCGTCTTGTCATTGTCTATGTTGTTGTCTAAACATTGCAGCCGCTGACCTTGGGAGAGCATAAAATTCATATGAATTGAATGAACTATGAACTAAACAGAACTCAACTAGATAAACACATTCAGATACATTCAGATACATTCAGTAAGATTTTAAGATCGTTCAAGATCTTTTACTAACACTTTGATGATGCCAAGCCACTGTGACCACCATCATTCAACACGAACTCCACAGAGCATCGCATTCGCAGGGGAACATCCACGCGCCACCAGCGTCCGTGATGACCGGCCCGGGGCAGTTTGAAGCCTGGAACCCGGTCAGAGCTGCGAAAGAAATCATGGCTGAAACCTTTGATTTTCTGACGTTTTCTGCTTGGAGTTGCCACTTGAAGAAAGCGCAGGCCAAAGCACAAAGCAAATGATATCAAAATATCTCGAATCTATATTTGTCAATATGTTGACAAATATTTGAAATTGATTGAAATTGAATATGTTAATGAAACGCACTGACGGCAAGCTTGGCCTTGCACTGCCGGCTTATCGCACTTCCGCATGCTCCAGCCAGGGCAGCGCGTCCACACATGCTCTACGCAGAAGTGAATGTGTGGAGATTCCCAGCCCGAGAAGTAGAAGAGCCTCGCCCAAGCGCTTCTAACTGGCTGAAACGTCAAAGAACTGCCCATGAAACATCCATGTTAATTATATTTAATTCATATATATTAATTAATTAAATTTAATTAATTCTATTTTCCATTACCCATCCATTTGGGGGATACCATGGGATACCCCCGTTGATGGAAACCCCCATATTACACCACGATTTCATTTCCAAATTTCCAAAAGCAATGCATGAATTGCTCAAGACCATTCATAATACCAAGAAGCGTCATGTAGCGAATCTCGGGATTTGGCTGAATCAACGGCCCAGAGAAGCATTCCAAAAGAAAGAAACGCGCCATTCGTGGTGGCAGCCGCTTGTCCAAGTGCGATGGAGAACATCCAGCCTGGGAACACAGCAAGCACGAGATGCCGAGATATGCTGAAATATGCTGAAACGCTCCTGAGATAAACCTGCGATAAACCTGAGAATCCTGAGATATACTGTATCTGAGATATATCGGAGATGTCATGTGCCGTGATTCGATATCTATATCATCTCATCGAATCGAGCCAAAGAGCCAACTTTGTTTCACACCTTGAATTCTAAATACCGAGTCAGCCCCGAAGATCCAGCCTGCATATGGTCATTGTGAGAGCTTGGTGCCTTGACTTCCTGCAAACTGTAGCTGTTGAGTTGCCATGGGATATCCATGGTCTGCTCATGGTTGGTGGTGTTGAAGATGGCCAGGCCAACTGGGCACTCTGCCAGGGTCAGCAGCATGGCAATGGTCTGGTAACTTGGCGGTGGCCAGGCAGCCAATTCGGTCTTCAAGGCGTAAGGAGCTTGGCTGGCCGCCAGGGAGGAGAGGTCAGATCTGAAGGACAAGGCAGCATGGATCAGCGGGACGTGAATGTCATCCTGGTGCATCAGGATAGTTCCCTCGTTCCTGGCTATGAGATGCGCCCAGGCCAAAGATGCTTCTTCGGCACTGGACCAGTCAATTCCGCAAATGGAGCCATCATTGAGCATCGTGTCGTGATTCCGCACGAACTGAATGGAATTGCTACCCAAATGCTCACAAGCCTGCAACTGAGCAGAGATGCTGCCAGCGTCTTCCGCACGCCAAGCTTTGGCCAAATCAGCAGCGAGAAGAAAGTCTGTGGATGGCACGCCCCTGCCCAACTTCTCGTACTGTGCGTGCAAGTGTTTGTCCATTGACAAGACCTCCGCGTAGACGAAGGCTCCCTCTCCGTGTATGAAGTCGACATACCTTGCCACATGTTCTGGGCGCATGTGTTTGGCAGCGTCCAGACGGAATCCAGTGACGCCGCAGTTCAACAGCATGCGAAGATGCTGCAAATGTTGGGCAATCACTTTCTCACTGAAACGAAGCTCGCTCCACTCGCCACATCCCCAGCCCTCAAACATGTAGTGCGGATCGTCCCACTTCTCACCCTCAAGGCAAACCCAGGGCCATTGAAAGTCATGGCGATCCAAGTGAGGACCAAAGGTGCGATCGAGGCGTTGTTGCAACTCTTCCATCTTGTGCCCGTTGTGCTGAGCTTCTTGCCATTCTGCACAAGAAGCCACCACGGCCATGTGGTTGAAGACGCAGTCGGCAATCCTCCATTCGAACTCATTCACATTGGGAGTCGAAAAATATGAAAAATGTTGAGAAGAAATCAAAGGACATGCCACTCATGGAAGGCTGCGGCTCGGTGCTTTATGAATTTCGGGCTTTCTCTTACCTCAAGTATTTTGTGGTTTAAGCTTGTTCATGATATGCTTCTGCCAAGATTCACTGTCATGCCATGCCCAGATGCTTCTTCACAGAGTCGCTGCAAGCTTTCAGCTCCACCTGCAATTCAGTGCTGGGATCCTAACCAAACAGCAGATCCAAACAGAACTCTCCAGAGTCAGCGTCGTAATGGTTGCGGTTCGTGCCTAATCGCAGATCAATGTGCTGATAGTTCACTGGCTGGTAGCGGAGGTACCAGTCTCTGCGCAGGTCACCTCAGAGGAAAGATGATGCAACAGTTGCATACAGTTGCAACCAAAGGCTGATGCTTCCACCATTAGAGGCACCGTTTCACAGCAATACGAGGTTCCCACCATTCGGACTGACCTGTGCTGGAGGAATTTGGATGGCATCGAAGCCCTTCCAAGCCAATTCAGGGAGAATCCGACCTTCAGTAGACACCAAGCCGAGGCAGTTTTTTTCGGGGTGGGGCTTCAACGGTTGAGGCGTGATTCTGGATCTGATTGTCCCAAAATTGATGGAACGAAGAAATAAATAGAAATAAGACAACTCACCATCGCCCTGAATCCTTCCATGTGTCTTGGTGGAAAGAGTGTGAAAAATCTGCAAAACTTGGACATTCAACAAGTCGCTGGGTGAATTTTTTAGGCAATATAGGAATGGATGTTGGGGGACCGATCCCCGAAAATGGGTGAGCTGAAAATGGGGCAGCCGGACCTAATTATGACATTTCAAAAAACCTTCAAAATAAGGGGGATAATATATATGGGATGATGATTATTAACCAACGGAACTGTTGGGCTTCCGGGAATCATTCAGAAGGCTTGCGGGGATTTCCCAGGTGCACCGACCACAAAGCCACAATGCCAAGGTGCGAATGTCGTCAAAGGTTAAGTGCAACGCATGGAAAATTGTGCGGGGCTGTGGACCACCTTCTTGTGACCTGGCTGCTCATTTTTACTGGTGAGTTTTTTGTGATAATGATACAGGGGGTCCTAAATTCTGGTACCCCAAAATGGATGGTTTACAATGGAAAATCCTATAAATGGATGACTTGGGGCTACCCCCAATGGATTGAAAACCCCCATATACCAGCAACTTATAAACCATTGGATCAACCTGTGGATCTTTTTGGGGTATTCCATGGCTCCATTGTATTCCTATTTTTGGAGAAACCCGAAGTTCAGAGCTGTTGGATTCGGCAGAAGGATTTCAAGCACTATGCAGATCTTCTGACTACTGTAGAACCAAACCATGTCGAAATCCTCATTCATTTGCCTTTCATATCTTTCATCAGAATATGTTTAGAATCTCCAAGACTTCTTCATCAACCATATTCAACCAAAAGATCAGCCACAGCATATGTTCACAATAGTTTTAGGATGTACATTCCAAACATTCCCGACATATCAAAGGCACAGCTCCTCACTCATCCCATCTTCTGATAGGTCAGGTGAAGCCGTCTCCTCCGTGCACTCGGTGCGCGCATAGTCCTGGGGCATCGCCGGTCAAAAGTTGACGCATCCTGAGAATGGTCAATATTGGTTGGTCGTTCAGGATGACATCCCATCTCTGAACTATGCAGCCGAATTTGCATAAATCTATGAATAATATTGAATAATACTAGTTCATTGGCGTGATGATAGTTTCTACATCAAGATACAAAATGGTACAATGTAATCCCCCTGTATTAATGCCAGAACAAGTGGTTCTGTGTTGGATCCAAACAAAATTGACGGGCACCGCACCTTGTTGGCGAACCCCCAGCAGGAGAATCGCCCGGGTTGTTCAATATCCACCTTGTCGTTGGCAAGGTCATAGTCCAACCCCTCAGGGCGTCATGGACTCAAAAAATCTGAGATCTGTAGCTGAGGCCCATAATTAATACTTAAGCAACAGGACACAACAGGGCATAACGCCAACATCAAGCAAATGTTGGCTCAGCTCCACATCGAAATGGTCAAACTGACCCACTCAGGCCATGACGGTTCTGAGCATGAACTGGCCATTGAAGTTCCTGCGTGACGGTGTCATTTGCCCAACAGATTCTGACATGGCCGAAACTCCGCGATAGTCATCAAGAATTCACATCGCGTGTAGGACGAAGGGGTGCAATCTTTGTAGCAAAGCCCTATCACAGCTGAACCGTCAAATTGATGCAGACTTATGCAGACAGGATCCTGATGACTCGATATTGCCTGCCATTCACCTGCAGATCGCGGCTATTTTGTTCAATAGTAGAACTAAGAAATGAAGATTCGCAGTTCAGCAATGTGGTGAAATGTGGTAGACAAACACAACAAACCATGCCTTTAACATGTCCCTTTTTTGTTTCATAAATCATAAAATCTGGGCGTTCCTGATGGGTTTACCGCACTACTGCCTGCCCTCTGAGGATTCAACCTCAACAGATGCCACAGCTGCCTGGCTGGACAAGGACTGTGAAACCTAAGTGTTGGGGGGTACTAAATCATCCATTTGATTTTCGGATTGTGTAAACCAACCAGCTATTGGGGATCCCCCTCAGAAAAAATGGAAACCGCCCATGATCCTATCATATTCCATTATCTATTGGGTATCATTATAGGATATTCCCGTTATCTATATGATATTATGATATATTATGATATTGTTATAGGATCCCCAATTGGATATCATTATCTATCCATCTGTTTCCTCTATTCCATTGGATCGGCACCTTCACAGAGCGGCGGCAACATCTCCTCACCAGCCAGCGCAGAAGTCCACTGAAGCAATGAAACATGGCGAGATCCAGCCGAAAAAGGCGATGCAAACTGCGACGGACTCGGCGTCGCAAGGGAAACTGGAGAAAGGGAAATGGAGAAAATGAGGAAGGGCTGTTAGTGGACAGTGAAGTCATAAAACCAATAGTGCATCAATATCAATATCTGTCAAAAGTTGTGAGATTTAGAGTACATTGCCAAGTGAAAAGCTGTGGAAACCAAATTATCAAATCAGATCTTTGCGCCTTCCCAATTGATGCAAGGGAGATCCCCTGCCTTTGAGCCAAAAATCGGGCAACAGCCAAATATCTGCAAGTCCTCAATTCTGGGCCTGGTTCGCGAAATCTGACGCCTAAGCCCTTCACTAATTGGAAGGACCAGTAACCACTGGAAGAATCTAGCTTGGAAGTCTATCTCTTCAAGGTGAATCAATGGTGAATCAGTGTAATTACTCATTTCCTGCTGTTCCATCTTCCTCGAAGCAAGTGCTGAACAGCGTCGCCTGCATCTGCCCTCGGAAAACCGTCCAGCCCGGCTAAGGTGAAAAAAAGCTCTCCTCCTGGACCTTGGATCGATGCATCGAGCAGCGAGGCTGCTCGATTGAGTGTCAGGGCATGTCAGGGCATGTCAGGGCATTGCGGAAATCCAAGGCTACAACAGTATTCCAGGACAAAGTACAGCCTCAGGTGATGCAATCACTCAGCCCTCAGCTACAGTCATGGCACAAATCTCTGCAAAGCTGAGCTGATGACTTCTTCGGAGTTTGAAATGCATAGTGGAGCGTCACGATAAAAGGGTGGGAGACCGCCTGATGATTAGCATGACAACCGGGTCAAATGGCGATTGTTTGTGCATCATCTGAATCGTTTGTAGTCCACATCGATCATGAAGCTCATGACTCAAGCGGCACAAACCTCCAAGACATTTCTCTCGGTCTTCGTGTGCTCAACTTGGTTTCGCTTTATCACATTCTCCTGCATGGCTGCTTGGAGACTGTGGATCTTTCGACAGAAGGGTCCAAAGAATCAATTCAACCATCCTAAGGAAAATAAGCCTCTGCACAAGTCTGCACAGCTCGCAGCTCGGCTACTCGGCTACTCCTTCCGGAGCATTTTCATTGCATAGACTTGATCCTCTCCCTCGGTCTTGTGCCGCACAAGCATCACCTTTAGAGGCCAAGGTCTCTCCGGTTAAAGGTCATCAAACTTGTAGCCACTGCATTGAAAGTCTCAGCAGTTTGCCTTCCAAATTCAAAGAAAGCATGCAGCATGGCTTTCCGCACCTTTCCATAGGATCCCTTCCCGATAACCTGCGAAGCAAAGGGGTACCCTGTTGCTCGATCCAGGATCTTCAAGGAGCCCAGGCCTTCATCAAAATAAAATCATCCAGGCTTGGAGGCATCGCCTGCCGGGTCAATCCGTGCACCAACATCTGGGATTAAAATGATTAAAAACCATTAAAAACCAACAATTAACAAAAACCCCAGATGACTGACATCTTTGGGTTGGGCCCATGGAAACCCATGGAAACCCATGATTTCAACATCTGAGGCTTCGACCTTTCACTTTGGGCGCGCGCCCGAGGGAGCAAAAAAAAAGAAAAATTATCAGCTGAACCAAAAATGCGATTGTCAGGATGGCATTCTGCGCTTGACAATCGTCCACCTTCATGAAGCATGCAAAATGCCGCATTTGCTAACTACAAAGCAACATTCTAGGCTCAGTTTGCACAGCTGTTTTCAGCAAACGCTGAAAGGGGATCATTAAGCCTACCTGAAGCCATATGGCTTGCAGAGTTTATGGTACAGGTTGGTTCAAAAAACTACTTTTAAAACGTTGTCTCCGTCCTGGGTTGAAGGCTGCCACTGCAGCTCACTTCCGAACGCGCAAAGCCCTGCTCAGTAAGAGACCTTGCAAAACTATAGGCCGCAGCCAGATCTTGCGCTACAAGCAACAAAAACGGTCATGAATTCAGACGCACGTGTTCCAGCTGGTGATTCTTGCATGTATACATGGAGTTTGTTTTGAGTGTCTGATGCTTAGCATAGAAGATATCTGTAACCTCAGTGCGGGTTTCTCGTATATAGTGCTGGCCCTGAGCTGGAGGCCATACGAACCCCGAAGGGTTTCTAAAGCCTAGACACAGCCAGCGGATCCACTGGCAGCTGGTTCTCTGCATCGGAATCATCTATAAACACGTAGAATTGATCTCGGGTGGATGCAATCTAAACTTATATAGAACCACTGTATTGCTTCTTCTCAACCAACTCGTGTTGAATTGTTTGACAAACATCACCCAAAATCATCTGAAATAATGTAAACTGAAAAGGATGGCCCCAATTCAGATGCCATAAAATTGGGGCAAACCCAATTTTCACACCAAGCGACCAAAAAAAAAATCTAGGTCTGAAAATGAGTCAAAAATTAAAAACATGGAGCATCATCATTTTCAATTTTCCCCATGCAACTTGCCATCATAAATTGAACAATTATCTGCAAATGATCCAATTTGATCATCATCTTTATCATCACTAAATGGCTATTTGGATCTATTTGGTAGGTATCAGGGGTTGGCACATGTCACCATTTATCAAGCCCTATATATATAATTGTATATATATATATGTATATATGTATAATTATTTATGTACATAAATTATATATATATATTATATTTATATACATATATCATAATCCAATGTTTTCAGGTTTATCACCATCTCCACCATCTATTTGGATCTATAATGGCTTTATATATCTGGATGTATAGAATCTACAAACGGATCAGAAGTGGATCATAATGGATCTATCTATTTGGGACCCTCAGAGAAACCCGGGAAACCCCCCGGGTTTCCTCGTCGCAACTGTGGCGTCGCTCCTTTTCCCAGCGCAGCTCCGAGCGGAGCCGCGCCACCAGGGTCTGGTAGGCCAGGACCTGGCCCAGCATTTTGGCCGGTGGGATTTCCATGGATTCATTTCCTGCATTCCTCAGGATTTTCTATGAAGTTCCATGATTTTCATTGACTTTCCATGGTGTTCAGCCTGAATTTTTCTATGAAGTTCCATAATTTGATCGATGATGTGCAATTTTTCAGGGTGTTCCGTGAATCTTCCGTGATTTTTCCATGTTGCTTCCCCAAAAGGCCAGCGCTGGCCTCATCAAGCCCACCTGGGAGGTCCTCTCTCTCATCTGCGGCTTCGGACAGAGCCTAGCTATGGGCAGAGTTGAGTTCCGTGAAAATTGTGGGCTTTAACTGGTTGATGCACCAATCTTTTCTATGACGGCTATGACAAAACCCATACAAAACCGAAGTGTGGTAGATCAACCAAAGGTGAAGCAGCCAAATATCAGAACAGTTTCACCGGTTCACCATCTGCACTCAGCAAATCTCTGCGAGTGCTACATCAGATCACTGCAAAGTCCAAGAAGAAGCCAACCTTGGCAGCTTTCGCCTCGAGCTCTCCGGTTACTTTGGCCTTACAGAGCTGCTCGTCCAACTTCGCAGTGCAAGGGCTGCAGTGAAATTGCGTCCGGAATCCAAAAAAGCGCCATATCATCCAAAGGTGAACTCCTCCTTTGGACTCCGATTTTGATTTCCATCCGACAATACCTGAATTTTTTTGGGGGAGTTTGAACATGTTTCAGCAACCGGCAACCTTGAGTCCTCCGGCCGCGTGTATGAGCTGCTGAAGCTGGGAGTGAAGCTGACGCAAATGCAAGCGATCTTCCTGGGATGCTCCCAAAATTCCACCAAATTTGGTCTGTTTCAGTTGACCCATGATCTTGGTTATAAACGATATGCAACCCGCAACCCATGTTTTGCAGATATGTGGAAACATCCAAAATATCCCATTGCCTCCACTTGGTTGGGCTCAGCTTGCTGTCTCGCTTTTGCCGCCGCAGCGGCTTCTGCCTGAGACATCCATGATGTGACTCTGAAGGACAAGCACTGAAGCACAGACAACGTAGGTAACTACAATTTGTTGATGATATTGTTGTATGATACTGTATGTTTTTTGCATAGTACCAGATAGTAACTATAGATACTTGATGATAAATGAGGACTTTTGGCTATTGCATGAGATATATGAGATTGCAATCATGATAATCATTGCATGACATGTCTCAATAGGTGCGCTTTGGCGCCTCAGTCAGGCGTGCTGCCTCGGCTTCCCCTTGAGCAGCAAGGGTTTGACAGCCTCGGGGCTTCAGTTGGTTTCAGCTTTCAACACACGAGATGTCTCTCATCGTTCAACTGAGAAATGTCGGAGATTTGAAAGCTGTGAACAAGAACGAAACTGCCAATATATCCCAATGCGTCGCAATATCTTATGAGCTGAGGCGCGCAGTTTATCGCAAGCTGCAACCCACTCGTCTCCTCAGAAGAGGAAAGTCAGAAGGTATCTTCCTTTCAAATGATGCACGGGCAAATTGATGGAAGCTAGTTATTTCGCTCCAATGCCCCATAAATTCATCGGGACTTATTGAAATCGCACGGATCCTAACAATATCCCACAATACTTCAAGAAAGACTTCCTGCTGCAAGTATTTCACTTATATACTATGCATCGGCGTTTTCTGAGATATCTGAAATCACGGCAAGGTCATTGTGCCGAGGAGCGTTCACGCTGCCAGGCAGCCTGTAAATCTAGAAATGCTTCTTGTCCGAGATGTACAGGCTCCGTGGCAACTCTTCTTGCCTGACAGCTAGATGAAAACAAGTCCAGCAGTGTCTGAGCCTCCTGGCTTGTTGCTGGGTCCCAAGAGAATCGAGACTCAGTCAACAGAAGTTTCCTGGGTTCTCTATCAGTTCTACTGGTTGGCAAAACGATTCCCAGTTCAAGGGGTGCTCCATGTTTCCTACTGAATCTGTTTGTAAAATCCCTCGAACCAGAATGGAGAGTTTCACATTGCATCGCACGTCACAACCATTTCCTCACAGCCATCCCGTAACCAATGATTCAAAAAAACAGGCAATTGGTTTTGAAAATTTGGGCACACATCCCGCAAGTAATGAATGAACCAGGAGACAAAACTACGTTCATGAAAGCGACCTTCGGAACAGTTTTTATTTGTGACTTTGCATTGCCGCATGGTCCGCATCCGTGCATGCATCCTAGTTTTGAAAGTTCGTCCGGAAAGTTCATCCGGTGAAACAACAAACTGTTCGTCATTTGCATTTTCCTCCGAGAACTTACAGTACAATATATTGTAAGTTCTCGGAAGAATTGAAAGGCCACCTGTATTCGCCGGTCGGTTTGGGTTTTTCCACTACATTACACTACATTACACTGCATTACACTACATTACACTACATTACACTACGATATGTACACTGAATTTCACTACATTACACTAAATTACACTACATTACGCTACATTGCATTGCAGTGCTTTGAGTTGCATTGAGTTGCATTACGTTACACTACATTGCGATGCGTTACCCAGCAAAACATTGCATCGCATTGCAGTTCAAGTGAAATTGCAGTGCATTGCGTTCATTATACATGACAGGACTAAAATACATTAAGACCTTAATGCATCAATACATATTAATACCGTAATACATTATTACATTGAAACATTGACTAATACGTTAAATCATACAGTATTCTATATATATATGTTTAGAATAAACAAAAATATACACCCATATTATATACTGTACATGAATGTACATGGACAATAGCTATGTCAGCTATGTGTACAATAACAAAATATATAAGATGTATGCATCGACATTTGCATAATATGTACATCTGCAAAATGGCAAGCAGGAGCCTCGCTCAGCTTCACACGCAAAGACTGCAACTCCTGTCGCCAATGGGTCGCCCATCGGATGTGGGTACAGCAGAGCTGAAACTGGCAAATTCCCAAATTCCCACAAAACTGGATGGTTTGTGAATGTCTATGGTTTCTAGCTCAAAATCAGCCGGCCTGCCGGCGTGTCTTGTTCGTAGTTGTACTGTTTGTTTGTGTCTTTGTCTAGACTTTCCCCTTGGCGCGGATTTTTGCCTCATCTAACTTGAACCCCCCCGTGCTGGGCTCGACTCTGCCCTGGTTTTGCACATTTTGTTGGCATTTTTCGATGGTTGTTTCTGTCTTTTTTGTTGTGTTTGCCATCGGTTTACTCCGTCGCTTCTTATATCTAATACTTGATCCACTGGCTTTTGCGCCGAACACCTTTTACACGCGTTACCTGTTTAATATGGCCTTTTCCAAATCCTGGTTTACACACATGCTTCGGTTTAAACCTAAACCGTGGTTTGAACAAAAGCCATGTTTTTGGCTATTGCATGAGATATATGAGATTGCAATCATGATAATCATTGCATGACATGTCTCAATAGGTGCGCTTTGGCGCCTCAGTCAGGCGTGCTGCCTCGGCTTCCCCTTGAGCAGCAAGGGTTTGACAGCCTCGGGGCTTCAGTTGGTTTCAGCTTTCAACAAACGAGATGTCTCTCATCGTTCAACTGAGGAATGTCGGAGATGTGAAAGCTGTGAACAAGAAAGAAACTGCCAATATATCCCAATACGTCGCAATATCTTCTGAGCTGAGGCGCGCAGTTTATCGCAAGTTGCAACCCACTCGTCTCCTCAGAAGAGGAAAGTCAGAAGGTATCTTCCTTTCAAATGATGCACGGGCAAGTTGATGGAAGCTAGTTATTTCGCTCCAATGCCCCATAAATTCATCGGGACTTATTGAAATCGCACGGATCCTAACAATATCCCACAATACTTCAAGAAAGACTTCCTGCTGCAAGTATTTCACTTATATACTATGCATCGGCGTTTTCTGAGATATCTGAAATCACGGCAAGGTCATTGTGCCGAGGAGCGTTCACGCTGCCAGGCAGCCTGTAAATCTAGAAATGCTTCTTGTCCGAGATGTACAGGCTCCGTGGCAACTCTTCTTGCCTGACAGCTAGATGAAAACAAGTCCAGCAGTGTCTGAGCCTCCTGGCTTGTTGCTGGGTCCCAAGAGAATCGAGACTCAGTCAACGGAAATTTCTTCCTCTCTATACATGAAGCTGACTTTCGGAATGGTGTCAGACCAAGGATGAGCCAATGTAATTTGAGAGCCAAGTTGAAGTTGCCACTAATGATATCTCATGATCATCATTAATCACCATTAATCATCATTAATTATCACTCACTACTACTTACTCACTACTACTTTATCACTACTTCCTACTGCACTAAATTTATCACTACTGCCCTGCGCGCTTTTCACTTCTCACTCCTCAAACGCTTGATCTCAGGCTCACCGTTCGGACCTGTCGACACGTCCAACCAGAACCACGAGGCCACCCATGCACATGCGACAATTCTGCCACGCAAATCATCACATGCGTTTTCCCGAATTCCATCTCTCAAATGTGTCAAATAGTTTCAAAATATGCCAAACATTGCCAAACTATCTATCTATCTGTCTGTCTATCTATCTATCTATCTATCTGTCTGTCTGTCTATCTATCTGTCTATCTATCTATCTATCTATCTATCTATCTATCTATCTATCTATCTATCTATCTATCTTGTCTGTCTATCTATCTGTCTATATATGTGTCTATCTATCTATCTGTCTATCTATCTATCTATCTGTCTATCTGTCTATCTGTCTATCTGTCTATCTGTCTATCTGTCTATCTGTCTATCTGTCTATCTGTCTATCTATCTATCTATCTATCTATCTATCTATCTATCTATCTTCCTATCTATCTTATCCTATCTATCCGATCTATCTATCTATCTATCTATCTATCTATCTATCTATCTATCTATCTATCTATCTATCTATCTATCTATCTATCTTGTCTGTCTATCTATCTGTCTATCTATCTATCTGTCTATCTATCTATCTATCTGTCTATCTGTCTATCTGTCTATCTGTCTATCTGTCTATCTGTCTATCTGGCTATCTGTCTATCTATCTATCTATCTGTCTGTCTGTCTGTCTGTCTGTCTGTCTATCTATCTATCTATCTTATCCTATTTATCTATCTATCTTTCTATCTATCTATCTATCGATTTATCGGTCGATCTATCTAATATATCATATACTACAGCTATTTAATTTTATAGTATATAATGTATATAATATTTCAAGAAATAACATAATATTATATATGTAGTGTATAAAATGTAATATATAATCAATAATATTCAATATATCATATATGTAATATGTAGTATGCAATATGCAACATATAATATATATATATAATATCATTTATATATAGTATATAATCTAATAATATTTATATATATATACACATTCTTCACCATTCCCTAACTTCCACCATCCACAACATCCGGGATCCACTTGGCTGACAACTGCCGCCCCAGTCCACCTGGCAACGAAGCCGCTGGACCATCAGCTGCAGTGTGC
>CAMXCT020004994.1:0-21897 GCA_947184155.2 Cladocopium goreaui | reverse complement strand
ACCAAGGGCCTTGGTGTTTGGCTCTCGCAAAGCTTCACTTTTGGAAACTTGGCTGCTGCATTGGGAGCTTGCTTCTTGAGACTTCAAACAGCATCATTAGGCAGTGACAGCGGCAGGTGCAAGGATGTGCTTCAGGACCATGGCGTTTGGCTGTCACGAAGCCTCGCCTTTGGAAGCTCGGCTGCTACCTATGAAGAGCGTGATTGTCCACAAGCACCACCACACAGGGAACTGAACCAGAACCAAACCGAAATTCTCTAGTGCCCTTCTCCTGCCGGACCCCGGGCGGCAGTGGGTGGCAGCCCTTCACATAATGATTGTAATGTCCAACTTTCGCGAAACTTCCGCGAAAAATGTTACTTTCGCGAACTCGAAAAAAAAACTCCTTACAAGGACCTTTAGATCGATCACCACATATATATATAATATGATATAATACAATATACTATAATAATATACTATAATAATATAATATAATATAATATAATATAATTAATATAATATAATATAATATAATATGATATAATATAATATAATATAATATAATATGATATAATATAATATAATATAATATAATATAATGGTAGTATAATATAATGGTAGTATAATATAATATAATATAATATAATATAATATAATAGAATAGAATAGAGTATAATATAATATAATATAATATAATAGAATAGAATAGAATAGAGTATAGTATAATATAATATAATACAATACAATATAATATAATATAAGGCTCATGTATTGCTTGCATACCTGCAACAACAAATGACTGCTCATCTTGGAAGTTTTTAAAGTGGTGGTCCTGCCAGATTCCAATCAAATACATGGGCTCACGTGTAACACGAACTATATAACTGTAAAATATTTCGCTGCCCGGCCGCCCCGGCGCAGAAAAATTGTCTGTGCAAACTCTTCTGAGGACCTCGTCTTTGAGATATCCATTGTCAGGTAAGTGCGACAATGCTTCTTTCTTTCTGCCATAGTGAATGATGTGTACTCGTACTTACACCAAGAATAAATTAATAATTGCAAGAACTCAATCGTCCAAATCAAGACAGTCCTTTATTGCACTTGCATGCTTTTGTTGCTTTTCAATTTTCCTCCATATCTTCCGCGCCCATGCATGCTTTTTCCCTCTGATCCAAAGGAAGTGTCCATTTACCGAGTGAACAATGGTGATGACCACGGCATTCGCGATTGCGGCTGCTTGCCCATCGCCTCGAACTGTGGATGTGCAGCTGCATCTCCAAAGATATTCTGTCGTGCATCACACAGCGGCGCAGAATATGGTATGCATCCTTTATCAAGTTTGTGGTATATATATATAGATGTATATAGTACTTTCTAAACACAAGAAAACATGGTTAAACAGCTTAAACATGTGTGTTGATCATGCGATTCTCAACTTCTAAACAGTTCATCCCTGAGTATTGACGTTGAGATAGTCGCCTGTGGTGCCAAAGTGCCATAGCCTGGAACGTTGAAACCTCGGTGAATTGATGATGCCCCGTGAAGCCGTGAGTGGAAGTGACATTCATTGATTTCTAGGGATATGGGTTTGTCTGAAAATAGGGTATATTCCCAATTATAGCCATTTAATAGGGATAATGATCATTAACCATTGGGTTTAGGGGTACACTATTTTCAGACACACCCATAAGAATATCACACGGGTCAATTCATTCATTGGAATATATTGGAATCCTGACAAACAGCCAATATCAACTCATGGTTGATGTTCCCCTCTTGTTACAGCTGGGTGTGTCAAAACTAGGCATCCCTAAAACAGTTCATTTCACTATATTTCATGGATATTTCATGGATTTTCCATAGATTTTTCATGGCTCACAGTTCAAACATGGCTCAGCATTCGGTGGTCTTTTGAGCCGAAGATGGCTCAACTGTGACGCCCCACTCAACGCAGGAGGCCCAGCATTGCCAAAGAGATTTGGGGCCGTCAAGCCTGGCCATTGGGAGATGACTATGGGTTAATAATGGGTTAATAATTGTTCATATAAATGATATTGGATAATCTAGGATACCCAACTTGACTAGTTGGTTAGAGCAAATTAGTCCAACGTTTCCGTTGACGCCGCTTTCACTTGGATCAAGCCCTTGAATTCGAGACCGCGGAACCAAATAGGAGCATTCCCATGTGTCATGGAAAATTTGTAGGAAACCCCAACACTCAAACAAGCACTTTTCTGTAACATTTTCCTTCCTGGTGGAGTGTAATGGAGTGTAGCCCCGATTTTTGACCCCTGCCACCTGGAACTGGAACACCTCGCTGGTCTCTCCTCAGAGGCAATCCCAGTCTCATGGCGCTACTAGCATTCTGACACCACAACTTTGGCAATAATAGATGATATTTCAGCCGTCCGAACATTTATGCACAATTTTCATTCACTTCCACTCCCATTTCCGTTTCTTTGGAGCAGATGGCACAGTAAACATCAGTAAACTAGTACTGGGACAACTTGCAGTATTTCCAACTGAGTCCGACACGGCTGTCCAGGATATGGCTGCTGCTGCTGCAGCTCATGCTGGTTAGGCGACCGCGGGGAGGGCCAGTTGGAGATGTCCGGCGGAGGGTGGCTTGTAGCCGGCCGCGAACTGCCAACGTTGAGGTGGAGACACCACACAAATTATCTGCTCATATCTGCCTTCATCATAATATGACCTCTATTTTAGACATCCAACCTTTCCTCAAATTGCCATTGGATTGGGAATATCCCAATAATAATCATATAGCCATAGGGCCATAACTGTTCAAAATCAGCAGGTCTCACTGCCTGAGTGTTGACAGCGGTGGTGGAGGCGCCGGCAAGTGCCGGTCCCGCGCATCCTCAGCCGGGTCGGGATTCGTTAACGCCTCACAAAGGCTTCCGTGGCTGGTTCTTGAACTTGGGGTACCCAAAATTCATTGACCTGTATATATAGTGTATATATATATATATATATGTGTGTTACATACGTATAATAATATATATTAATATATATATATAATATAAGTGTATATATATATATATATGTGCAAAATTCAAAATATCGGATATTATCGGATACATTCTTGATGACGTGGGTCCCAATTTTGAAGAGACCACCCAGCAAAAGATCTGACACAAATGGCTTGCGGATTCACTGGCTGTGGCTCCAACTGAGCGTCCGCCAATAATGTCGACTTGTCGCGCTGGAAACCTGACTGTAAACAACGGTATATTTTTCCATTCCCTCGCACGTAAGGTATATACACAACGGTATATACAGCTTTAAAGAACTATACGCATCTAATCGCATCTATGGGTACTGTCACTCTCACGATACCGTACCAAAAACAACTTGCTGTGATAGACAACTCATGGCAAAGCTCTCAAAAGTGAGGCTAGCACTTAGGTTCTGTTGGCGCTGCTGACTTGTTGCCCCATCCGTTAGCAGGCCCAGTCTTCTCATAGTCTCGGGGCTGCGGAGCATAGCTGGTCCCTTGGACCTAAGAAACTCACAGGTGTCGCTCCCCAGTTATGTTTATGGTTAAGAAATTATTCGGAAACCAACAAGGAGTCTTCGGAAACCAAAAAGTATCTAAGTCGTACATTTTTGGTTTCTAAATCGTGTTTTTTTTGTTTCTGAATCTTGGCGTTTTGGTTTCCGAATTGCTGTAGTTTTGGTTGCTGAATCGGTCATTGTGGTTTCTGAATCGGTCATTATGGTTTCTGAATCGTACTTTTTGGTTTCTGAATCGTGATTTTTTGGCTTCTGAAGCGGGCAACGATCGCTATGTTTGCTGGTTTATAAATCCATCAACTCTAGTTAGATTTGCCATGAACCCAAACGTTGACCAATAATTTGGGCTTCACACTCTGACAGCTTCTCTCTTCACCATTAGGGCTTCACACTTTGAAGGAACCTTCACGGCCTTCGACATTGTGATGCACCAGTTCTGACCAAGCTGGTCTTGATTGAGCCTCGGTAATGCAGGATGGTGTTCGTGCTGAGCCCGGCAGCGCTGTGAGTCGATTATATTATCTATAATGCTGACAAAAGCAAAACTTCGACAATCCCAACACATGAATATCACTGTTGGCATACCATATATATATATATGTATATATGTATACACGTCACTATATCACTATATATATATATAATTGTGTATATATATAATATCCCAAAACATGATTGAAAACCTTGTCGGCATACCACTGCGCAAGTTCAAGCCCTAAATCTTTGCCGGGAAACTGATGGGATGTCTTCTGAGACTTGTCGAGAGGTGACAGCACTTCCACTCCCTGGACTGCCAGCAGTTTCTGGACCTTGTCAAACTTTTCTTAGTCTTCAACCGCTACTGGTTGGTGGTTTCAACCCCTCTGAAAAATATTAGTCAGTTGGGATGATTATTCCCAATATATGGAAAAATAAAATTCATATTCCAAACCACCAATCAGCCTAGTGAATAATATGATACGTGACTGCCATCTGGTGTGCAAATTCATGGTGTCGCCGGCGAGGCCCACCACTGCAGCGCAGTTATATTGGATGATCTTGGCAAAGCTATGGAAGATACCCTTTGAAAAAGGGCCTTGTAATTTTTGAGTCATTGCTTCAATTTGGACAATTTATGAGGGGACAAAATGAAATCCAGATACCTTATAGTATCCAAGTATACACATTCTTCAAGCAAATCAAACTTGGAAAATCCCCATAGAAATGAATGGGATACTGAGAAGTAGCATTGATATTATAAGATATTAAAAGCACAGTTTGAGGCTTCATTGTTCCCGTTCCAACCCCCACCTGTCAAAAATCCAGGCGGCGGGGGAGGCACAACCTCAATACAAAATCGAAAAACGTTCGTTTCAACACTTTCAGAAATTTCAACCCAGTCTTATCACAGGAAAGTCATGGTACTCTCTGGTACAGTAATTTGTTACAGTTTGCTATTGAACATGACCATAGAAATAGTGGATTTTCCCATTAATTCCATGGTGGATCTTTCCATAGTTTTTTGTAGGTAACAGGATCACTTTGGAGCACACTCTCAGGCATCACTTTAGAACACAGCCATTTTGCATCACTTCAGAACACAAAATCAAACATCACTTCAGAACACAGCCATACACACACATCAGATTTACTGACAGGTGCGAGACTTTGGAAGAAAAACGCGTTCCAAAGCGAGACCAACACAAAAAAACGCCTCGTATGAGAATTTTACTCGTTTCAACCATGTCATAAAGTCCCACGCCTGCCACGCAAAAGGACAGTCCATGTACAAAAGTGCCACACCTGCCACGCAAAATGAAGGTCGATGCCAAAAGGTCCCACGCCTGCCACAGAAAATGAAGGTGAATATATGAAACAAAAGCCTTGTTGTACTTGATGTAAGAAGAGCCACGACACCTTTAGGGTTTATATCTTGTTGCACTTGATGTAAGAAGAGCCATGACACCTTTAGGGTTTATATCTTGTTGCACTTGATGTAAGAAGAGCCACGACACCTTTAGGGTTTATATCTTGTTGCACTTCATGTAAGGAGAGCCACGACACCTTTAGGGTTTATATCTTGTTGCACTTAATGAAAGGACAGCCATGACACCTTTAGGGTTTGTATCTTGCTGCACTTGATGTAAGAAGAGCCACGACACCTTTAGGGTTTATACCTTGTTGCACTTGATGTAAGAAGAGCCACGACACCTTTAGGGTTTATATATTGTTGCACTTGATGTAAGAAGAGCCACGACACCTTTAGGGTTTATATCTTGTTGCACTTGATGTAAGAAGAGCCACGGGTACGGACCTCCAATTCGACCCTACCGCAGCCTCACATTCGACCCTACTCCAAAATAACGTCATGCCGCCTCACATTCGACCCTACCCTAACAAAGATACGCAACCCTTCCAGGAAAAAAGGCCACTTTTTCCGGTTCACATTTGACCCTACCCCACTTTAAAAAAAATTAAAAAAACCACCGCCTTAAAAAAACGCTGAGAAAATTTACATTCATTGGTATCAAATCAACCAGCCCCCCTTGAACCATTACATTCATTGCTATCAAATCAACCAGCCCCCCTTGAACCATTACATTCATTGGTATCAAATCAACCAGCCCCCCTTGAACCATTACATTCATTGCTATCAAATCAACCAGCCCCCCTTGAACCATTACATTCATTGCTATTAAATCAACCAGCCCCCCTTGAACCATTACATTCATTGCTATCAAATCAACCAGCCCCCCTTGAACCATTACATTCATTGCTATCAAATCAACCAGCCCCCCTTGAACCATTACATTCATTGGTATCAAATCAACCAGCCCCCCTTGAACCATTACATTCATTGGTATCAAATCAACCAGCCCCCCTTGAACCATTACATTCATTGGTATCAAATCAACCAGCCCCCCTTGAACCATTACATTCATTGGTATCAAATCAACCAGCCCCCCTTGAACCATTACATTCATTGGTATCAAATCAACCAGCCCCCCTTGAACCATGACATTCATTGCTATCAAATCAAACCCAGTCCTCAAATCAAAAGCCAGGCCCCCCTTGAAAACGCATTACATTCATTGGTATCAAATCAACCAGCCCCCCTTGAACCATGACATTCATTGCTATCAAATAAACTAGCCCCCCTTGAACCATTACATTCATTGGTATCAAATCAACCAGCCCCCCTTGAACCATTACATTCATTGGTATCAAATCAACCAGCCCCCCTGGCTCAATTACATTCATTGGTATCAAATCAACCAGCCCCCCTTGAACCATTACATTCATTGGTATCAAATCAACCAGCCCCCCTTGAACCATTACATTCATTGGTATCATATCAACCAGCCCCGCTTGAACCATTACATTCATTGCTATCAAATCAACCAGCCCCGCTTGAACCATGACATTCATTGGTATCAAATCAACCAGCCCCCCTGGCACAATTACATTCATTGGTATCAAATCAACCAGCCCCCCTTGAACCATTACATTCATTGGTATCAAATCAACCAGCCCCCCCTTGAACCATTACATTCATTGGTATCAAATCAACCAGCCCCCCTTGAACCATTACATTCATTGGTATCATATCAACCAGCCCCCCTTGAACCATGACATTCCATTGGTATCAAATTCCACAGCCCCCCCTTGAACATTAACAAAGTTCATGGTAATCAAATCAAATCAACCAGCCCCCCTTGAACCATTACATTCATTGGTATCAAATCAACCAGCCCCCCTTGAACCATGACATTCATTGGTATCAAATCAACCAGCCCCCCTTGAACCATTACATTCATTGATGATGATGATGATGACGATGATGATGATGATAATGATGATGGTGAGGAGGCGCGTTCGAAAGCGATGCATGAGAGCGCGTTCCGAAGCGATCCCTCAAGACGCGTTCCGAAGCGAGGCCCTCACCTTTTTTGTAGTAAATCGTCCCATTCCGAGGGCCAGGCAGCAGGCGCTGCCAGGCGCATGCTTTGGGTGCTGATGCCCCGATCGGGTGCATGCCTGGGATTCGACATTCATGACTAACCGACTGGTATGGTTATAGATCAATGGTATAGTTGTGGCAGTTATGGATGGTAATTACATCTACAACACTGATCTATAACCATCTATAACCATCTATAACCATCTATAACCATCTATAACCATCTATAACCACCATCTATAACCACCATCTATAACCACCATCTATAACCACCATCTATAGCTCTATAACCATCTATATAACCATCAATATCATCAATAATCTATAACCATCCATATACAAGCATCAAGCATGGTAGTGCATTTGCAGGGCAGTTGTTCTCCTCACACAATGTTTGATGCATTGATGCGACATTGCAGGACATTGCCGGATGACCTAAGTGCTGGGCACGGACTCCATTGGTTGCAGGATCTTCATTGTTCTTGGTTTTGACCTTATCCATGGCGCAAGTCACCCACAAAAAAAATGATCCAGAAAACACATCCATGGGAAAGGCAAGCCAGGCAAGCATGAGAAAGGTGGGGTTCATCAACGACGCTGTTCCTTTAGCGATCTTTTCATGAAACGACTGAGAAGTACCTTTGGCAAAGGCAGAGTGCCTTTTTGTATGATGAAACAAAGCGAGGCCATCAACTAATCATCAACTTGCTTCAGACTTTCAAGGAGGCAAGGCTCAGCAAAATTCCATCATGCTCCAGGTGTTTTGAGGCAGAGCTTCTTACTTTCCGAAGGAAAAAACAGTCGTATCGAGCATCTGACAATGGGAGGGAAAAGGTGAGCAAAACTTCCTTCAAGCGATCAAAGGCGCTAGAAAGATTGAAAGGCTCTTACGGTCACGTTCTCATCTCACGTTCTGCATCGTTATATTGCATATTGGAGCAGTGAGTAGCTAATGAACCTGACAAGATCCAAATCCATTGAAAATTCATTGAAACCCATTGAACCTCATTGAAACCCAACCCTTCTCCTGATCCATGCGAGGTAAAGAAGTTGCTTTGATTTGCTTCATCTGCTGCTGAATCTCCTCATCGGCGCAACATCTGAAACCATCGGCGCCAAATTTCTGCCAGTTTCGCGCCTCCTGTAGTTCGAAATACGTGCCGCTGAAATTCAACCTCAAATGTGCACCACAGATGCACCAACTGCACCAACTTAACGAATCATTAGTGTATTTGATATATCTTTACAGTAATTTTCTTGACATAGCTTGATATATTACATGATCATCTTGTGCCTCCAATTTATGCATGCAATTTCCGTTTGGGGATTCCTTCAAATGGGAAACCCAGTCCGTTATAGCCGCCAAAAATGGATGTATCTAACGGGAAAACATCCCGTTGGCTTTTTCGTTGGCGTTTGAAACCCCATAAATCTGGACTGCCGGGCTCTTCCAAAGCCTTTGCAAAGCACCAGGATAGAACCTTGGTCTTCCCTCCCAACCGGGGTTTGTCTGAAAATGGGCATCGGTATCTCCCCATTCATTGGAGCAGCCATGGAAAATATCATTTCATAGGCAGCATGATGATCAACAATGGGATTATTGGAGCGTTTTCCCCTAAATTTTCAGACAAACCATTGCTTGAGCCTGAAAAAAACCATCGATCGCTGGAGTCTGCAGTGAGTCTCCAGCTCCATGCTGCTTTACAGTTGGCTCTTGCCCATCCACACTTGGCGTTGTCATCTTCCTGGCAACTGGTGAACGATACATGATTCATGTCATTTCTTTCAAGACCAAAAGGCTCACATGCGCACAAGTCACAGGCTAGCAGAGTACATCCACCTATTTATATAATATATCATTTTACGCACATGTGTGTACATATATATATATATAATATTATATATTATATAGATATCATATATAATATTACGCGCAAGCCCCCCAGTTCGCCCACACAACTGATAAGGGGATATTGAAGGCAGTGTTAAACTTTACATTCAACGGGAATATTCAACATGATTTCAACAGAGTTTCTAGGGAATCATCAAATCCGCACCCCCGCTGAACTTTAGATTCAAGGGAATTTTAAAGGAGTTTCGGGTTTTAGGGTTTAGGGTTGATGTCGTCGTTGTTGTTGTTGTTGATGATGATGATGATGTTGATGATGATGTCATATTCAACGCACAGGTAGCCTAAGCTGTGCGTTGCAAGATGAAAGCCAAGATCACGGACATGTACATGTGCATTTTGTCCCACAAAAGACATTTTTTTTAAAAAAAATCGGGGACGTCGTCGACGTATGCGTGGGCAAACTGTGGGGTTTGCCCGTAATATAATATAATATATATTGATATATTATAATATAATATAATATATTATAATATATTATAATATACATACTTTACATCTCTTTACATAGGTTTTCTATGGGTTTTCTCTGTCTCTTCCTCAAACTCAAACTTCCAAGACCCCAAACCTTGATATATTTCCAACTTCCAACAACTGTCCAAGCCATGGCAGTGGTGCATTTCCATTGCCGTCTGGCCGTGCCCGGCAGCTGAGTAGCAGAAGGCAATGGAGGACGAACGAGACATGGCTGGCCTGGTTGGAAGCCTCGCAGAGGTGATATGTGGGGGTTTCCTAAAATGGAAATCCCTCAAAATGGATGGCTGATAAGGAAAATCCGTCTGAAAACTCTGAAACTAGATGATTTGGGGCACCCCTACTTCAGGAGACCTCCATGTGGATAAGACAGGATAAGATCTCATAGGAAGGCTATGAATGAAACCTGAAAGGCTGTGCTGCTTTTGGGTGTCACTCCATCCCGGCAAAACCAAAGGAAAGGACAGGTAGCATGGCAGGCCCTGGCCTGCCCCTTCGAGGATTGTCGATCTCCATCACCTGTGTAGCTGTACATCCATGGACCGTTTCCGCAGAAGCAAATTTATACCAACACCCCTGCTTCTGCAAACCAAATGTCACCATCCAAGAGTAATCAAGAGTATCTAAGTTGTGGACAGGCTGAAAACGTGGACGTGCAGCTACTGAACGAGCTTTCTCTTCCTGCACAATGACACATAAATTTGACATAAACTGCCCATATGCAAACAACAAAATACAGAACAGGTGTCAATGACGGTACATGGCACCATTGTATTCCACCCTCAAGCCGCCTGCCACACGCCCCGCTCATGGTTTGCAAGCATCATTTTGGTAGAGTGGGCCTGCTCTCGTGCAAGAGATGCTCAATGTTTTCGAAGCACAGAGCAATCGCAATCTGTGCACCAGGCCTGTAAGCCGCAGAAACTGCTGTACTTCAGCCCACTCACCAAAGAGCCATCCAGAGTGCCACCGATATCAATCAGTGTGGTCGCATGATCGCAGTCCTGCGAAATCAAGAGATCCACACAGCATCCTCTGAACACATCTCGACATGCTGAATTGCGCTTGGTGCCTTCAACTTTCGTCAACTTTCCTTTCTATCACATCAGCATCAACAGTTGATGGTCGCTATATATATATATATACATACATACACATACATACACATACATACACATACATGCACATACATGCACATACACATACATACACACATTTCACATTTCATTTATTTCTATCTCAAGCTGCTAGCTTCTTTTGGGTCACTTAAATTCTTATGACCCCCGCCATCTCGTGGTGTTGCACAGAAATCACCGGTCCATCACTGCAGTGACGATCACATTCTGTGGCACTCCAAGGAGGACCTGGTTGACACACCGAAGTAGCTGCTTCTTCTGGAACAAACAGCAGAAAAAAGCATCGGAAAGCTGGCCAGTGTAACATAGTGTAGCTACATTGTAGTTACTGTATTGAGTCATCCCCTAGATTTTCCGGTCAGCATTTTTTCAGCTATGTTCCTTCGAGTCTAAGCCGGGGACATCATGCAAATCGTTGGTGCAAATGACGCTGTAGTCACCGTCACGACCATCCACGAAATCCGTGGGGAGGATGGCTTCTTCATAACCTTCATCTTGATAGCCATCCATATCATCCACCTGAAGACCGTAGCCTGAAAAGGAAAAGAACAGCACATCACCTGGTCGTGTCTGCCGGACAATCTGCTGCAACCTCGGCCGAAGTCTGCAAGTTACACGCTTTGAACCTCAACTCTCGTGGGCTTTCTCTACATATCACATTATCGTATATCATAATATGATTATTATGATTCACATGAACATACATGAACCATGTTATGAAATTGGATATTCATTGACACTCCCATGCTTCCTGCAAGAGCAGTCAACCGCTTTGCTAAGGACTCCACTGCTGCAAGATGTTCACACGAGTGGGCGACTTCGCAGGCTCCACCTCTTTGTCTGAACATTCAGAAGAAACAAATGCAAATTTAATGGCGAATTTCATCAGATTTCCATTTCTGCATGGCAAAATGGACAATGTTTTTTTTGTTAACTAGCAATTTTCAGACACACCGATCTTTCGTTTCGAATATTTTAGGTCTTATAATTCCATATAATTCCATATAATTCCGGATATTCCGGGACACTGATGACACTGCAATTCACTTGGCAGAATTCGCGTACTGATACTGGTTGATATTTTGTTTGGATGGACCGGGTGGAGAAGGTCTGGCTTGGCCTTCAAGGACTTCTTCTGCCCTGGGTAGACGTCGTGCAAAACACAGACATTCTCGTGCCGGAAACCCATATGCGCCTGACATTTTTGACGGGCTGCTCAAGATTGCTCCAGAACTTCTCCGAGGCATAGAGAACTACAAAGAACATCTTCATGCCGCAGCCTAACGGTCCTGTTTTTTGACCTAACTAGAAGGAACATCTCTTTTTCACCCGGTGAATTTGGCCGCACCTGCAAAGTCTCTGCAATGAGGAAGGCATCATTGACCGCTCCCGCCAGTCCGAAGGCTTTGCTCGGGTAGTTGCACCCAACGCCTGGGTGAAATTGCGTCATCTGAAAAAGACTGTGACCAAACACCCTTCAAAGCACGTCATTTTCAGCTGTATTGCTGATTATATATATAAATATATCATATATCATATATCATTATGTATATAAAACTATATTATATAATTATAATATATGGGGGTTGTCCAAAATACCTTTTCCCGGACAGCCTTCAATCGCTCAGCCAATCGCGTAGCAACCGCGGTACCACAGTGAGCAATCGCGGAAGGGTTTGTTCTTCGTTAATCAGATCATATACATAAAATATAAGTTATGTACTATATAATGAGGATCCATGCGTGAACGCATTCAAATTTGGGAGCAAAATAAGCTTGCGCGGTCCGGAAACGGTCCGGAAAACTCACAGTAGTACCAGCAGCACTAGCAGTAGCAGTAGCACTAGCAGTAGTGGTAGTGGAAATTGGAATAGGAGTAGGGGTAGGAGTTCTGGTAGGAGGGTGACGGAATAGGCAAGGGGGAGAGAGAGAGAGGTTGCGTTTGGCCGGTTTCTGACTGGTTTCTGACTGATTTCTGACCCTTCCGTGAAACTCCTGTCAAGTGGAGAAAAGCAAAGGCAAAAATTCCTCGGAGTAGTGGTAGCGGCGCTAGTGGTAATACTGAGAGTAGTAGAAGGATCCGCCCATGAACGCATTCGTTTTCATAATTGAGAAGAAAAGAAAATTGCGCGGTCCGGAAACGGTCCGGAAAACTCACAGTAATACCAGTAGTAGGAGTAGGAGTAGGAGTAGGAGGTAGGAGTAGGAGTAGGAGTAGTAGTAGTAGGAGGAGTAGTAGTAGTAGTAGTAGTGGTAGTAGGAGTAGGAGTAGTAGTAGTAGTAGTAGTAGTGTAGTAGTAGTGGTAGTAGTAGTAGTAGGGGTAGGAGTAGGAGTAGGAGTCGGAGTAGGAATAGGAATAGGAGTAGGAATAGGAGTAGGAGTTCTAGTAGCAGGGCAGGGGAAGAAAGGGAGAGGGAGGGAAAGAGAGAAAGAGAGAGAGAGGGAGGGAGGGAGGGAGATGGTTGCGTTTGGCCGGTTTCTGACGGGTTTCTGACTGGTTTCTGACTGGTTGCTGACCCTTCAGCGGGACTCGTGTCAATTGGATTTAAAAGCAAAGGCAGAAATTCCTAGGTGTACTAGTGGTAGTGGTGGTGCAGTAGCAGCGGGCGTTGTGGTAGTACTAAGAGTAGTAGCAAATCTAGTAATGAGAGTAAGGATCCATGCGTGAACGCATTCAAATTTGGGAGCAAAATAAGCTTGCGCGGTCCGGAAACGGTCCGGAAAACTCACAGTAGTACCAGCAGCACTAGCAGTAGCAGTAGCACTAGCAGTAGTGGTAGTGGAAATTGGAATAGGAGTAGGGGCAGGAGTTCCGGTAGGAGGGTGAGGGAATAGGCAAAGGAGAGAGAGAGAGAGAGGTTGCGTTTGGCCTGTTTCTGACTGGTTTCTGACTGATTTCTGACCCTTCCGTCGAACTTCTCTCAAGTGGAGAAAAGCAAAGGCAAAAATTCCTCGGTGTAGTAGTGGTAGCGGCGTTGCAGTGGTAGCGGCGCTAGTGGTAATACTGAGAGTAGTAGCAACACTAGTAGAAGGATCCGCCCATGAACGCATTCGTTTTCATATTGGAGAAGAAAAGAAAATTGCGCGGTCCGGAAACGGTCCGGAAAACTCAGAGTAATACCGGTAGTAGTAGGAGTAGGACTAGGAGTAGGAGTAGTAGAGTAGGAGTAGTAGTAGTAGTAGGAGGAGGAGGAGTAGTAGTACTAGTATACTAGTACTAGTACTAGTAGTAGTAGTAGTACTAGTAGTAGCAGTAGTAGTAGTAGTAGTACTAGTACTAGTACTAGTACTAGTACCAGTACTAGTAGTAGTAGTAGTAGTAGTAGTAGTAGTAGTAGATTAGTATTAGTATTAGTATTAGTATTAGTAGTAGTAGTAGTAGATTAGCAGTAGTAGTAGTAGTAGTAGTCGTAGTCGTAGTAGTCGTAGTAGTAGTAGTAGCAGTAGTAGCAGTAGTAGCAGTAGTAGCAGTAGTAGAAGCAGTAGTAGTAGTAGTAGATTAGTAGTAGTAGTAATAGATTATTATTAGTAGTAGTAGTTGTTGTTCTAGTAGTAGTAGTAGTACTAGTAGTAGTACTAGTAGTAGTAGTAGTAGCAGTAGTAGTAGTAGCAGTAGTAGTAGTAGTACTAGTAGTAGTAGTAGTAGTAGCAGTAGTAGTAGTAGTAGTAGTAGTCGTCGTAGCCGTATAACCAATCGCCAACCAATCGCTCAGCCTATCGCGATGCAGGTTTTGGCAATCGCGCAAAGCAGAGTAAACGCATGAATTCATAAATTTGTTATCTGCTTTTACGGACGGCTCCCATATGTATATATGTATTGTACAGTCGTAGTATATATAATATTGATTAATATTGTGTAATCTGGTTTATTACTTTATATTATATCAATTTATATCACTAATATACAGTTATCATCAGTTATCCAATTCTATCTCAAAAATCCAGAAAATCCCCCCCCCAAAAAAAATCGCAGTGCCAAGCTGCACAAAGCTCTCTTCACCATGCCGTCACGGAGGCCTGCAGAAACCCACGGCTGACGGCGAATCGAAGCAAGAAAGATGGTGATTTGACCAACGGTTACATGCTGGATTTATAGGATGAAATAACCAAGCAAAATGGTGGCATTTTATGGGATTTAAATGGATTTAAAATGATTTAAACTTAAATGGATTTAGTTCTAAGCATATATGATGGGGATTTTTGATGGGAAATGGTCACATCCCCTATTCATATTAAACATTCCCCCAAAACCATGGTGGATGTAGGGAATAAGAAATATAGAAGCACATATTCACGTCGCTTCGCGACGGCAACCGCCCGCACCGCATCGTTGGAAAACCATGCAGTTCAAAAAATAGCGAAGAATTTGATAGCCATGTATAGCGGACCAACGCAGTTCAAAAAATAACGAAAAACATGAAAAAACGGCGAAATTGCTGTTATTTACAGTGTTTTTGCGCGGTGAGAAGCAGAAACCACTGCAAATACCATGGTTTTTGAGGGTCAGGTGGCCAAAAACACTGTAATTTACAGTGTTTTTTTAACCAACGTCAAAAAACACTGGTATTTACGATGTTTTCATTCACACCGTAACATAAAACAGCGTATATAATTTACGAGGTTTTTGGAAGTTTTGAAGCTAGCCGTCAAGCATGCAGAAAACAGAAAAACACTGTAAAAACCAGTGTTTCTGCTATCACAAAACGACGAAAATCAGTCCGAAAACGGGTCCAAAAACTCAAAAATCCGCCTCCGGGCCAGGCCACCTGCGGAACCACAAAAAAAGATGTTGCAAACCAAAAAATTGACGTCAAAAAGTTGAAAAACACGGGTTTTTTTCACTTTTCGCTTGCCGATTTTGGACGGGCGCGTTCACGAACAGGTGTCTTCCGTACTGTTTTTTACAGTGTTTTTTGAAGGCGAGCGTCACGACCTATCAACAACAGGAGGTTTTGGCCGAAAAATGCCACCCCCCCCCAGGTAAACCTGTAACCTTTTACGAGTGCCATCCGGACGATCACGCCCCAGCACCTTCGGTGCGGGCGGATTTGGGACCATAGAATGGGGGCTGCTTGAATATTAGGGGGATGACAAACTTGAATGATTGGCTTCCAAGTTTAACATTTACACTGCGTAAATCATGTAAATCTTTGATCTTTTTGATGTGATCATCTCACTTCATCGCCGGATGTAGCATGGCTACGAATGACCGTAGCCAAGGGATGCCCCTTGGGAATGGGTGTGGCCAGGATCAATGCCAAACAATTTGGCAACTGGCTGAGAGTTTGTTGTGGATCTCAAGTGCTGTTCCGAACTATCTTCTGATATCTTCTGATCACCCCAAAAGTGTGTACAAGTCCCGCATCCTCTGAGCCATTGCTCATTGGGATTCCACATATTCCACGTGAAACAATTCCAACATGATTCGATATTCGACCTATCTGACCTATCTGACCTATCTCGACATGGAAGGCCTCATTTTCTCATCGTCTTTTCCGGCGCCGCAAAGCGCATCGCAAGTGCGACTGACCAATGCGGACGTGTTTGTTTCCATTCTTTGGTGGAGTTCAAGGTAGCTCCCAGACCACATCAACGGATTTGACAATTTTCAGTACTGTAATCTGGCTTCAGCTTGCATCATGTCTTCTTTTTGCCAGCAATCCAGGATGAAAACATGTGGCTTGATATGGTTGGTGGGTCAATCAGCTTGTGCCTGGCTTGCTTTGAGCCTGTGACTCCAACGCAGAAAACATGTTTGCCAAAGATACAGCTCGGTTGTGGGTTCCAGACATGGACAGAATACCATACACCAGTCGCTCCGATTTGTTGGTTCTCAAACAAGTGCTGCATGTCTATGTACTAGACTGGTCTAGATTGTACTACGTAGTATATATCCTTGCGCTGGATCAACATCTAGGCCATAGATGTTGATACAGTGCAAGGACATGCCTATGCGACATGTCGAAAGGTTGACAACCGTTTGAAAGTTTGGTGATGCTTCTACCATGCGATATGACATCTGTAGAACAAGAACAATGCACATGACAAGTCTGCAGATATTGGACGCCATTGCATCGGAGACGATTGTTCTGTCACCTGACATTGAGGCGACACTCCATATCTACACAGGGTCTCGCACTTTCGAAGCTCAGCACAAGCTTCCTCTTTCCGCTTCAGACCCTGGAAATGTGAGACTCAATTGCACCGACCAAGGACGTTAAAAGGAAATGCAAAAGTAACAACAAACACGACAGCACACAAAAACATACAAACACACACACACATATACACAAAGATCAGTGCAAGTGAGCCTTACAATTTCTGGCTGTACAGTATCAACCGATTTCAGTTGGGTGTCCAGAAACTATTTTGCGCCACCGTTCAGTACTCCCTGAAGGAGCTGTCTCTGCTCATTCACCTTCCCACGCCAGCCAGGCTGAGGAAACTGTCCACCCCTGGAACTTCACCAACAATACACGGTATGACTTTGTTCAACCAAAACCACTAAAATGTATTAAAATGTCAGAATTGGATCGCACTGCTTGGATTGCCCCAAGTTTGGCCAATCCCATACCCATATTGCCCATTCAGATCATTCAGCATCATTCAGCCAAGACTTTGGGGCCTCTGGGTCTGAGTTCCTTTGCTCTTCATCCAGCTGCTGGAACAAATCGTTGAACAGCACAAACTGCCGCTTGGCCTGGTCGAGGCTTTGGCGCAACTTAGTTCGAGAACCACACTGTTTGAAATCCATGGAACTCTCTGGAATATTCTGGAATGATGAGCAACAAAAATTCCCCAATTTCCAAGATATTCAGGCTGCGGCGGGAAGATTTGCACCAAATTCTAACATGTATAAACAAGTCACATTTCATGGGGCAAATTTGGGACACCCAAATCTTATTCGCTTCATGACCCACTGACCCACATCAACAGTACAGATACCAAGCTACTTGGCCTCTGTGAGCTCTCCATGGTTGAACAAAGTTATGGCAAAGTTCAGGTGAAACATGTGGTCGGAATCCATCTCGATGGCCTCGCTGCAAGGCTCGCCAGGCAGGCCAGCAATATATCAGACTCGTGTATCGATCTATGCACCTGACCCACTGCAAGAAGGACATGTGAGGATGGAAAACATGCCCATGCCTGTCCCCGCCCGTCCCCATCTGTTCCCTCAGAGACGCTATTTCTGCACCAATTTGCACAATCCTCTGCTCTGTCAGGCAGATCGAAGCGATGTAAACAATGTAAAGATACTAAAAACCTACATATCATGGCCGCTGCCATTCTCTACCGCGGTCTTCTCATGGGTTGAAGAAGCCGCTGATGTTGGCAAACAAGGATGCAATCCCAAGCACAGTGATGCCAATGATGTAGGTGTCGGGACTCATGTCGCCAAGGGCACCCTCACCACCACCTCGTGCCTCCATCTGCACGGCCGGTGCCCGCAAAGACTGCTTCAGCGGAGTGCTTCCAGCAGCAGGACTGGGAGTGGTGCCCACAAAGCAAAGCATCGCCGAGCAGGCAAGGGCCAAGAGCACGCAAGCGAGCACACGTGAGGCAGAGCGAGCCATGTTGCAAGTTTTGCCACACAGAGAGCTGCACAGGAGTGGCTTTAAAAGAGCTCAAGCCCAAGCCAAAATGATCATGGAGTCCGACGTGAATGCAAACTCGATAGGAGCAACACAGTGACGCCCATATATGTTTTGGATTTGGAATTCTCATCCAAACAATTCCAAACATATCCAAACATCCGAGTATCTCACATCCTTCGATGCTCACATGTGATCAAACCTTACATAGTCAAACGTAGTCCAACTCTCTTGTTCCTCAAATGCGATTGATTCCTTTGGCTGAATCGTTTGGAGTTCAAACAAACATACACTGAACCCGGGACCCACTGCAAGAAGGACATGTGAGGATGGAAAACATGCTCATGCCTGTCCCCGCCCGTCCCCATCTGTTCCCTCAAAGACACTATTTCTGCACCAATTTGCACAATCCTCTGCTCTGTCAGGCAGATCGAAGCGATGTAAACAATGTAAAGATACTAAAAACCTACATATCATGGCCGCTGCCATTCTCGTACCCCGGTCTTCCTCAATGGGTTGAAGAAGCCGCTGATGTTGCAAACAGGAAGGCAATCCCAAGCAAGTGATGCCATGATGTAGGTGTCTCGGTGACTATCATGTTCCCAAGGGCCACCTCCCCACCACCCCACCTCCCCACCCCCGTGCTTCCATCTGCACGCCGTGCCCGCAAAGACTTACTTCAGCGGAGTGCTCTCCAGCAGCAGACTGGGAGCTCGGTTGCCCCCAAAGCAAAGCATCGCCGAGCAGGCAAGGGCCAAGAGCACGCAAGCGAGCACACGTGAGGCAGAGCGAGCCATGTTGCAAGTTTTGCCACACAGAGAGCTGCACAGGAGTGGTTTTAAAAGAGCTCAAGCCCAAGCCAAAATGATCATGGAGTCCGACGTGAATGCAAACTCGATAGGAGCAACACAGTGACGCCCATATATGTTTTGGATTTGGAATTCTCATCCAAACATATCCAAACATCCGAGTATCTCACATCCTTCGATGCTCACACGTGATCAAACCTTACATAGTCAAACGTAGTCCAACTCTCTTGTTCCTCAAATGCGATTGATTCCTTTGGCTGAATCCTTTGCAGTTCAAGCAAACATACACTGAACCCAGGACCCACTGCAAGAGGGACATGTCAGAAAGGAAAACATGCTCATGCCTTTCCCCGCCCGTCCCCATCTGTTCCCTCAGAGACACTATTTCTGCACCAATTTGCACAATCCTCTGCTCTGTCAGGCAGATCGAAGCGATGTAAACAATGTAAAGATATACTAAAAACCTACATATCATGGCCGCTGCCATTCTCTACCCCGGTCTTCTCATGGGTTGAAGAAGCCGCTGATGTTGGCAAACAAGGATGCAATCCCAAGCACAGTGATGCCAATGATGTAGGTGTCGGGACTCATGTCGCCAAGGGCACCCTCACCACCACCTCGTGCCTCCATCTGCACGGCCGGTGCCCGCAAAGACTGCTTCAGCGGAGTGCTTCCAGCAGCAGGACTGGGAGTGGTGCCCACAAAGCAAAGCATCGCCGAGCAGGCAAGGGCCAAGAGCACGCAAGCGAGCACACGTGAGGCAGAGCGAGCCATGTTGCAAGTTTTGCCACACAGAGAGCTGCACAGGAGTGGCTTTAAAAGAGCTCAAGCCCAAGCCAAAATGATCACGGAGTCCGACGTGAATGCAAACTCGATAGGAGCAACACAGTGACGCCCATATATGTTTTGGATTTGGAATTCTCATCCAAACATATCCAAACATCCGAGTATCTCACATCCTTCGGTGCTCACATGTGATCAACCCTTGCATAGTCAAACGTAGTCCAACTCTCTTGTTCCTCAAATGCGATTGATTCCTTTGGCTGAATCGTTTGCAGTTCAAGCAAACATACACTGAACCCGGGACCCACTGCAAGAGGGACATGTCAGAAAGGAAAACATGCTCATGCCCGTCCCCGCCCGTCCCCATCTGTTCCCTCAAAGACACTATTTCTGCCCCAATTCGCACAATCCTCTGCTCTGTCAGGCAGATCGAAGCGATGTAAACAATATAAAGAGACTAAAAACCTACATATCATGGCCGCTGCCATTCTCTACCCCGGTCTTCTCATGGGTTGAAGAAGCCGCTGATGTTGGCAAACAAGGATGCAATCCCAAGCACAGTGATGCCAATGATGTAGGTGTCGGGACTCATGTCGCCAAGGGCACCCTCACCACCACCTCGTGCCTCCATCTGCACGGCCGGTGCCCGCAAAGACTGCTTCAGCGGAGTGCTTCCAGCAGCAGGACTGGGAGTGGTGCCCACAAAGCAAAGCATCGCCGAGCAAGCAAGGGCCAAGAGCACGCAAGCGAGCACACGTGAGGCAGAGCGAGCCATGTTGCAAGTTTTGCCACACAGAGAGCTGCACAGGAGTGGCTTTAAAAGAGCTCAAGCCCAAGCCAAAATGATCACGGAGTCCGACGTGAATGCAAACTCGATAGGAGCAACACAGTGACGCCCATATATGTTTTGGATTTGGAATTCTCATCCAAACAATTCCAAACATATCCAAACATCCGAGTATCTCACATCCTTCGGTGCTCACATGTGATCAAACCTTACATAGTCAAATGTAGTCCAACTCTCTTGTTCCTCAAATGCGATTGATTCCTTTGGCTGAATCCTTTGGAGTTCAAACAAACATACACTGAACCCGGGACCCACTGCAAGAGGGACATGTCAGAAAGGAAAACATGCTCATGCCTGTCCCGCCCGTCCCCATCTGTTCCCTCAGAGACACTATTTGTGCACCAATTCGCACAATCCTCTGCTCTGTCAGGCAGATCGAAGCGATGTAAACAATGCAAAGATACTAAAAACCTACATATTATGGCCGCTGCCATTCTCTACCCCGGTCTTCTCATGGGTTGAAGAAGCCGCTGATGTTGGCAAACAAGGATGCGATCCCAAGCACGGTGATGCCAATGATGTAGGTGTCGGGACTCATGTCGCCAAGGGCACCCTCACCACCACCTCGTGCCTCCATCTGCACGGCCGGTGCCCGCAAAGACTGCTTCAGCGGAGTGCTTCCAGCAGGACTGGGAGTGGTGCCCACAAAGCAAAGCATCGCCGAGCAGGCAAGGGCCAAGAGCACGCAAGCGAGCACACGTGAGGCAGAGCGAGCCATGTTGCAAGTTTTGCCACACAGAGAGCTGCAGAGGAGTGGCTTTAAAAGAGCTCAAGCCCAAGCCAAAATGATCATGGAGTCCGACGTGAATGCAAACTCGATAGGAGCAACACAGTGACGCCCATATATGTTTTGGATTTGGAATTCTCATCCAAACATATCCAAACATCCGAGT
>CAMXCT020004993.1:0-24864 GCA_947184155.2 Cladocopium goreaui | reverse complement strand
GCTGGGAGGGAGCGAGACAGCACGCTGGACGGAGAGGAAACCGTGCAAATATAGCTTGCGGAGAGCTTCGCTGGGAGGGAGCGAGACAGCATGCTGGACAGGACACAAAACAGTGGCAATAGCTTGCATTGAGCTTCGCTGGGAAGGAGCGCGACAGCATGCTGGACGGAGAGGAAATAACGTGCAAATAGCGTGTGGAGAGCTTCGCTGGCAGGGAGCGAGACATGCTGGACGGACAGGAAACGTTGGAAATAGCTTGCGGAGAGCTTTGCTGGGAGGAAGCGAGCCAGCATGCGGGACGGAGAGGGAACAGTGCAAATAGCTTGCGGAAAGCTTCGCCTGGAGGGAGCGAGACAGCATGCTGGACGGAGGGGAAACCGTGGAAATAGTTTGGGGAGAGCTTTGCTGGGAGGAAAGCGTGGAAATAGCTTGGGGAGATCTTCGGTGGGAGGGACCGAGACAGCACGGCTTTTGCACACAGAATCTTGTACACACAGACGCGTTCACACACAGGAGGTTTTATACAAACAGAAGATTTTACGGCGCACAGAACTTTTATATACATAGAGCAGCTTTTACGCAGCGAAGCTTGTACACACAGGACAAAGGGGAGCTTTTTTACACAGAAGCTTTTAGATAGGGTTTTTTTAATACACAGAAGCTTTTACACACAGAAACCTTTACACACAGAAGCTTTACACACAGAAACTTTTACACACAGAAACTTGTACACACAGAAGCTTTTACACAAGCCTTTACACAATGGAGCTTTTACACACAGACAGGTTTACACAGAGGAGTCTTTACGCACGGAGGCGTTTACACAGGAAAGCTTTTTCACACAGAAGCGTTTACACAGAGTAGTTTTTACGCAGAGAAATCTTTACACAAAGAAATCTTGACACAGAGAAGCTTGCACACACACACACAGAGGCTTTTACACAGAGAAGCCTTTTACACAGAGCAGCTTTTTCACCGAGGAGCTTTTACCCAGAGGAACTTTTACACAGAGAAGCTTGTACACTCAGAGGCTTTGACACAGAGAAGTCTTTTACACAGAGAAGCTTTTGCACACAGAAGTTTTACACAAACAAAATCTTAACACAGAGGAGCTTTTACATACAGAAGCATTTATGCAAAGAATCTTTTGTACAGAGAAGTCTTTACCCATTTTTCATCATGTCTCATTTTTCACTATCATTCACCACCTATCACCTTCATATCTTCGTTTTCATGCTCTTTTGGTCAGCTCCCTCCATCGTTTAGTTTTCATTTTGCACGGTGTTCTGTCCGTCGACGCTTCGTCCTCGCTCCCTCTGCGGCGAAGCAAACTAAACGAGAACGCAGGAATTATAGCGGCTAAAAAGATGGGATAGAGTTAATTACATTAGCAGAAATAGCGACTAGAAGAATGTAGACGTAGCTGACACAGCATGCTGTGGTGAATTGCGGCCCCTGATACCATCAGCGCGCACGATGTTTCAGTAAAGATCTTACGTCGATTTCGTGCAGAGCACACACCACAAGATTTTCAAAAAAATCGTGCTGTGTGCCGTCTTGCTTTTGGGTTCTCTGGCCCACCTTGTTTTTTGGAGATTTCCTGAAGTCGAGGACCCCAAAAATAGTCCAAGTTCTTTGTTAGTGTACTGAACTTCACTGGGAAAACCAAGGGTGAAAACGGGTGCCCCAACTTTGAGGAACACCCAAAAGGAATTTAGCCAACCAACATGGGGATGTCAGCAATCTTGGACTTTCCACCAGATGGGCACCAAGGTTGTCTCAGCGGATCAGATCGTCCCCCTGAAAGTTGTTAGAACTGAAACACCTGGATTTGTCCCACGGTGAAATGAATGCTTCCTTTCGCAATCAACATGGCCATCTTTTCATCAATGGATTGGTTTAATGGAAAAATCAACAGGAAACCACGGATTTCCCTATGAAATCTGGGGTTCAAATCGGCCATGTTCAGACAGCCAGTCTGTGGCACTGAGGTTAACGTCCACCAGGTTCTCATCTTACACGCCGCCCATCCAGGCAGGGTGTCTTTGTTCAGAATCTTGACGTGGCTTGGAAAGGTGAAGTTGATAATTTTTGGAAGGTTGTTCTATAATGTTACTGTATATATCACATTGATGATTCTTGAAGGTGATTATTTTGTAAGTTTTCTGAAACTTAAATGACATCCTAAGTCTTCGGACCCCTGTGGAATTTGGGGAGGTCAGCTTATGCCAAGTTTGTTGTCGCCCACGGCATCAACAAAATTTACAGGTTTTTGAGAAACAAATTGGGGAATTCCACCCGTTGATCTAATGTTTGTTTTGGCTCATAGATTTACTCCTCATGTCAATAAGATTCTTCAAAGATCTTAAAGTTGGTGTCTCAGAATTGGATGTAGGACTGACACATACTGACACCATATTTCTCAGTGGCTCCACCCGATTCACGGTGCAGGTTTCAGCGGTGCCGACGCAAGCGTTGGATGCTGAGATTTGGGGATCTCAATGTGATGGTGACACAGGGGATCATCCCAGATTTGGGGTGAACAAAGCATAGATAGATTATATAGGTTACCCATAACGGTTGTGACTAACAGTTCGCCATGGTTAAGCCATGGCCCTAATCGAAATAGATGGTTTACCATGGTTTACCTATTAATAGCATGGTGGATCTTTCCATGGCTATGTTAGTCATAACCAGATGGTATAGAGGTTAGATAGATAAGGTAGAAAGAACATGGATTGCATGGATGGATTGGACAGATAGATGGGATAGATCATGATAGATCTACAGATGGCATCTTACCCACAAGATGTCCACAGCAAGCCGCTTAGGTCAGTGAAGCCTTGCCCCCAGAGGTGGGGGATGCACCGCTACCTGTCCGACCTGGTTGCCAAAGAACGATGATGATCCGATGGAGCTTTTAACCCGCACTGGTGATTGTTGCCATGGGTTTTTTAAAACCAAGTGAGGTTGAATGGGGAGAGCCACCCAAAAAACCATGGGTGGGTTCACGTTCAAATACAGCGCCTGGTGGATGGAAAGATACCATCTGAAGTTTGGCTCGAAATGTGTTGGAACTTCTGAAGTGCGATTTTTGTGATTCGTGATGATATCGTGATTATATAGATGCTTCAATTAAATGTGGCCTTACCCAGTGGAAAAAGAAAACCGCTGACAGTTCCAGAATCCTCCAAAGTCGGGGACTTGCAAGTTCTAGCGGAGTCCACAAAAGGACTCTGCTTCCGCTCGTCAACGTCCAAGGTCAAGCACTGAAAGACCCCACCGAATCTTTGCGTCCGCTGTAGGGATTGAGGGAAGCGCCCTGACTGCAGTGGCACAAGAAAGGAAACTGTCAGCAACAGACGCATTTGCCTTGTGGCACCCTGGAGCTCACAGGGTCAGTACTTGGGGCAGTCCAGGTGTTGGGGGTGAGAGTTCAGTGGTCCAAGATCAGCTCAGAAGTGTGCAGCAGGTTCGGGCCACATGGTGGGCATGTGCTGCAATCCTGGCAGATGGGTCTGTTGTGACTTGGGGCGAGCCAACAGTGCAAGATGAGCTCAAGAGTGTTTCAGGCCACGGAGTCTGCCTTTGCTGCGATCCTAGCAGATGGATCTGTCGTTGCGTGGGGCGATCCAGGTGGTGGTGGTGACATCTCTGCAGTCCAAGATGAGCTCAGGAATGTGCAACAGGTTCAGGCCGCACGACATGGTGGCTTTGCTGCACTCCTAGCAGACGGATCTGTTATTACTTGGGGCGACGCAGCCCGCGGTGGTGACAGTTTCAAAGTCCAAAAGCAGCTGAGGAATGTGAAGCAGATTCAGGGCACAGACTATGCATTTGCTGCCATTCTAGCAGATGAGTCTGTCGTGACGTGGAGCGATCCAGGCAGTGGTGGCGACTGTTCCGCAGCCCAAGATGAGCCCCAAACCCCCCGAAACGCACTGGCAAGACAGTCCCTGGATCCATCAGGCGATCAGTAAAAGCTTTGTTTTTCTTTCGCCCTTTGGCATCCTGCATGACTGGAGTCAGAGACCTGTACCATTTGTTCCCGATTCTTTGGCCGATCTTCTGGGGGTCTTCCATCCTGATTTTGCTGCTTCGGGAGGTTATCCGTGTCGATCCCAACTGCGCCGAAACTCAGCTGGGAAGGGGGTGTGTGGTCCGAACCTCCACTTCTGTACAGAGGCACCGGAAGATTCCTCCTATTCATTTCAAGCCGTCCTATCTTCCAAATTTTAGGCCTCTTTATGCCTCTTTTGCAGTTCTCTGATTTTATCATATTTTATCTATGGAATTTGTAGTCGCTCCCACAGTGTTTTGCTGTCCTGACAGCGCTGAGATTTCCGCAGTTGGACTGGGAGATCCACAATATGGATGAATGGTGGATGGTTCCATGAAGCATCCTTGGTTGGAAAGCTTTCCTTAACTCTTCAAGTGGGTGCCGTGCAAGGGGCTTGTCTCGAAATAAGTGGTTCATATACTAAACATTATATATATATACAGACACACATCAGATGGTTTACTTGAGAGGCCTTGCTACTGAACAGTATCAGAGACTGAGCATCCAAATCTGAGTTTTTGTTGGAATTGAAGTCAGGACCCATAGGCATATGGGATCGTCTCAAGCTTTGGAACCAAATCGCATGGATTTCCCAATGTTCAATGGCCATAGTATCCCTAGAATCCCGGAGACACACCCAACGCCGGAAAAAACAACAGTGAGACTTGGAAGAAGGTTGGTGTGATTTCAGTTTCACGGAAAAGATTTACCAAATCAACTCAAACCAACTAGGGTTTCCCAGGTTTTTCCATATGTTTCCCCGAAACATGTGGACCTATCGGCATTGCCCAGGTGCCATGCGTCGCGATGACGGGCTGGACCACACCGCCAGCTTTGGTGGAGCCTTGGCACTCCGTGCCAGAACCATGTTTTTTTTTTGGATGTTGAAAAATCAAAGATTTACCGCCATACCATGAATATCCATGGATGAATGATACCTGGCAGCTTTTTGAGAAACTCTGAAGAGAATGATTGGGAGAAATGCGAGCCTTTGAGCGCGTTTTTTTTTGTTCACAGGAGACAGACATGTTAGTAAGAACTTATCCATACTTATCCATCCCCGTTCGAATTTCCACTACAGAATGGGAGGCCTTGTGCCCCGTTTCAAGGCCTTGCCAGGCTTAAAATAAGATGAAAAAATGGGGTTGGGCCAGGCATTTTGTACCAAGAGCTTGGGAATTGCATTTTATGCATTTTCAACGTTTCGGTAGTTGAGAGACCTTTAAAAATCGAAAGTCATTTTGTAGCAAGGGAATTTGCCCATCGGAAGACAACATGTAAAAACCCAATCTCATTTTGTAGCAGGGTAAGTTGCCCTTCGGAAGGCAACATGTGAAAACCCAATCTCATTTTGTAGCAAACCTAGTTGCCCTTCAGACAATAACTAGCATGTTAATGTTTCCACGCCCGCCATCGCAAGCCCGTTTTTTGGCTGAGAGCTTGCCATTTTGGTGAGAGATGACTACTTCCTCAAAGCCTCCTCCAGGCTTGTGGGGCCTGTGCAAAGTCGGGAAATGCACAGAGGATATGTGCGCGCCATGGTGGGAGGAGAAAAGGCAAACTTGGGGCCACTTGCAAAAAACATAGTGTTCATATGTGTTAAGTTGTGCTCAAATCTTTTCAAAAGTGTTCGAAATGTCATCAAGCGCAAAAGGTTCGAAATGTTTCGGAAACGTTTGGATCCTTTTGCTTTCGTCATCCATGACCACCCATGGCTATCCATGAAAATCACGGTCAATGTTCGAGATGAACTAAGTTTCTCGTTGCAAGATGGCCTACAAGGGGGGAAGCTATCATCAGGCTTTTTGGGATGAGTTCCTTGGAAGCATCCAGCAGGGATGAAGGCATTCGGGGTTTGGAGTGGGCATTCGCTGAAGGACGCCCTGTATCGCCCTGTCACTTTACTATGCTGTTTTCCCATGTTTTCCCCACCGCTCTCAGGGAAGAGAAGACTTGGCAGTCAACTTCCCGCATCAACGAAGACCGACCATCATTTTCCGTCTCTTGGCGTCATTGATAAATGGTGTCCGTTGGTGGGCAGGGTTGAAGTGTCAACTTAATGGCGAGATATGACTGGCCAAGACCGCGCAATACCGCGCATGTTTTTCATAAAAGTGTTGTTTTGGATGATTGCAGTGCACAAATGTGCACACTACAAAATGAGTTTCAAGAGGTGGATGCTACAAAATGCAATTTCACCACTGGGATTTGTGACCATATTTCTTGGCTCAAACCTCCCAACACCTGATGTTGTCGACAGATTCTGTTAAGCTGTATTTTGGAGTGTCATTAGCCATCGGGTGCTGGGACCATGCGGTCTTCCATCCTTGTGCTTTTGATCAGCGCGGCTTCGGTTTTTGCCGCACCCCGTCTTGATGATGACACGACTTGTTTGCTCGATGAGTCAGAGCGTGTCGGCTGCAAGTAAAATTTGTTGGCATGATGATGCACAAAATATCACAAAATGAACAAAGAAAATAAATTCTATATATATGTATATATATATATATGTATATGTTATATATATATATTGTATGATGATAGCACTTTGGGCCCCTCCAAGTACCTACAAAATCCAAGAGCATGGTTTTTGTTGCTATAAAATGATAATGCAAATTCGAAAATGGCAGAACGTCCACATAGCCCAGGTGGTACGCTCCAGAGAAACATGTGGTGGAATTGCAAAAGTTCCTGGACGTGGCTTCCAGGGCTCCAAAGACCCTACATGTTCTAGATGTTTTTGGCGTCTCCTGCCGCATGCAGTCAGCGTTTGAGGAGAAAGGATTCGTAGGTTTTAGCTACGACATCAAGCTCAGCAAGACACATGACATTACCAGTGAATCGGGTTTCAAGGTGCTTCTTGAGAAGGCCGCGAGGCAACTTGATATCAAAATACTTTGGAAAAAGTGTGGGGGAGAGATGGGGAGGGCATTGCACACCCACACACATACGTAATCATATACACACATACATAGACCATCACGCATGCATAGGCATGCATAAAGGCTTGATTGGCACTGTATTGTGTTTGTTTTTGCTGGTTTATGCAGTTGAATGAAGCTAAAGGATTCTTAAAAAACAGTTGGGATCAGTTGGGCACTTGGGTCTTCTCCCGTAGGCTCCATCCAGAAGGGCTTATCGCAGGGGCTCCACCATGCAGTCTTTTTACAGCTGCTAGCAGCTCTGTGCATAAACGCACAAAGCTGCACCCTTGTGGCAATCTTGCCAATTACAAGGTGAGACTGGCCCAAAGAATATGGGGTAGTTTCGTCACTCGGATTCTTCAAGATTTCTACAGCTCGAATCTTTTGCTTTTTGGGCATGTCGTGGTGTTTCATGCTGTTCCCACCACGATCCACCATTCTGTTTCAATTTCATTGACACCCTGTTGCATCCCTTTACGTGATCCAAACTTTATTTAGTGAATTCATGTGAATTCTGGTTCATCAACATGCATCAGATCATTTCCCTACAAAATGTTCGTGCATCATGGGACACCTACAGAATGGCACTTCTGGACTTCAAGACCTGCCCAGGTGATGTTTTTGATGCTGGTCTTGCAAAATACCCCAACTCTGCGACTGATGGTTGAACAGCCATGTAGCTCGTGGGGGTTTAAACAACTGTTCTTCGTCTCCTTGATTGGCATTTTCAAGCTCTACATTGTCAAAACCCACATGGGTTTTTTCAATCACGACTTGTGCAAGTGCAGCCACCTCTTGACGAACATGAGGATTTGGGGTGATGGATCATGATGGACATGTAGTTTGTTTGTATCTGGGTTATTCTGGGTTCACTTTCGGGATCCCTTCGCTCTGTGATATGCTATTCAGCCCTGAATAGTTCCCTGAGGAGTTTGAGCAGTTTAACAAGGACAATGACCAAAAAGGACAGGAAGATGATCCAGGATCGCTTCGATCGCCGGCAGCGCAGACGATCAAAACCTAGAGTGCCCAGAATAATCCAGAACATCATTTTGTAGGTAACATCAGTCAAAAATCATGGAGGCATTGGGACAATCTATCACAAGATATTGCCAGACCCCTGCCATTTTGTAAGACTACTGCTTTGAACAGTCTTTTTGTAGATATGTATTTTGTTTCTTTTTGTTTCTTGTTATCCCTGCAACCTTGTCCCACCATGTCCCACCTAGGTATACCACGTGAAAGTCCACCGACCAGATGGGTCGATTGGCTGGCAAGGTGGACCTGATCTGCCCCTGACAGCAACGTTCACTCGAACATTCTGTAGGGCGGTGCGAGGCTGCTGGGAGAACAGAAACCTTGACGAGGCTGTTCCAAAGGCACCTCATTCCAAACCAGGTGGCAGAAAGCCACCTCATTCCAAATCAGCTGGCAGAAATCAGCAGAGACAGCTGCGACCAAAAAAAGTTCACAGGGGCCACAAGCTTTGTGTAGCAGTGAGAAGATCGGCTCGCCTAGCTGCAAAAGCAGCAGAGGGAGCCTGAGCACGCAACCATTGAGCCTTGCTCCAAGCTGGCCGCAACATGGCTGTCGACTTGCTGTTTCCATCACATCAGTCTGAAGAAAGTGCGCGAATCAGGCAGCTAACATCTGACAAAGAGAGAATTTGGGGATTTGAGGGTTTCGGATGAATCCAATGACTGGGATAGTCATGGATAGTAACCTTTATATTTTGTTATACCTTTTTCATCCTTTTTCAGCCTTTTCAGCATGGGTGATGCTTTGAAGATTTGCATCGGCATCAAAATTGCTGTTGAGGATTGTTATGGTATCATGGTACCTGCATGTATCTGCATATTATCTGCATGTATCTACAGGTATGTATCGCTATGGATTTTCTTTTGTGCATCTTTCACGCACACTGTCCAGTCCGCTGAGGCCAAGGAATTGGCCAAGTTGAAGGCCGACTCTAACAATGCAACTTAACTGCAGAGTTTCCAGACACAGCCGATGGACAATGAAAGCGTCGAGATTGATTCTTTTGAAGCAAGATGCAACAAAGGCATCCTGTAGAACATCGACATGTTAACATTCATTTTGTAGTCGCAGGGTGTGGGAATGGCTGCAGAATCTTACACTGATGTTTACGATCCTCTATATATCTTAGCAGTCATATCAATTCAACCATATTCAGCCCAGTTCATACATGTTCATACCATTTCATACCAACCTTTTCCTCGCGTTCTTCTTTACAAGGCTTTGGGAAGGTGATTCACAAACCATGCGCATCAATACAGTATGTTTATAAATGTTTGTGCTGATTTTTATGGAGGTTCTGAAATCGAACAAAACTGAACCGTGATGACAGACATCAAAACCCTCCATATCCACCCAGGTATATCCAAACTGATTTTTGCCCAGGACATTGCAAAGAACGCAAAGGGGCCCGCAAAAGGCAGCAAGAAACCTGCAGCTGAGGCTCTTTCCGATTACTTTGGAGGTGACACCCAAAGGAAATGCATGTCAGTGATTGGATCAGATGCATTCTGTAGAACACCACCATGTGAACATCCATTTTGTAACCACAAGGTGGGGGAATGAGTGAGGGATCTTGCATTGGTGATTGCAAATCGCCAACATTCGCTAAAATGTATTGACTCTGCATTTCGGTTTCTGCCTCTAGAATTTTCAATGTTGTTGACAATGCATTTCAATTCACCAATCAATTTTCCAAACATATCCAAATTGTTTTGACTGGCATTTCTTCAAAAGCATGAAGACATGTTGAATCCAGGATTTCTTCTACGGTTGAGCATTGTCATTGATCGTCCTTGGCTGCCCATGGCTGCCCCAGGAGCCTTCTGAAAAGAAGGCAAAGGCCGGAAAGAAACCTGTTGCAGAGGCTCTCTCCGATTATTTTGGGGATGACACCCAAAGGAAATACATCTCAGTCATGGAATCAAATGCATTCTGTAGAACACCACCATGTGAACATTCATTTTGTAGCCACAAGGTGGGGGAATGAGTGAGGGATCTTGCTGGGCATTGGTGGTTGCAAAACGTTAAGATTCGCTAACATTTGCTGACATGTTCGAACTTAGCATTTTGGTTTCTGCCTCTAGAATCTTCAGTTTTTTTGTTGACAATGCATTCCAACTCATCAGTTCATTTTCCAAACATATCAAAATTGTTTTGAAAGGCATTTTTCAAAAGCATGAAGACATGTTGAATCCAGGATTTCTTCTACGGTTGAGCATTGTCATTGATCGTCCTTGGCTGCCCATGGCTGCCTCAGGAGCCTTCTGAAAAGAAGGCAAAAGCCGGAAAGAAACCTGCAGCTGAGGCTCTTTCCGATTACTTTGGAGGTGACACCCAAAGAAATGCATGTCAGTGATCGGATCAGATGCATTCTGTAGAACACCGACATGTGAACATCCATTTTGTAGCCACAAGGTGGGGGAATGAGTGAGGGATCTTGCTGGGCATTGGTGGTTGCAAAACGTTAAGATTCGCTAACATTTGCTGACATGTTCGAACTTAGCATTTTGGTTTCTGCCTCTAGAATCTTCGGTGTTTTTTTTGACAATGCATTCCAATTAATCAGTTCATTTTCCAAAGAAGAGGCCCTGTGTGGCTTCGAAAGTCTTTGTATTCGAATAGAAGAAACACAAGAGTATATATATATAATTTTTAATTTACATTTTTTTTGGAAATATAAATCAGTCATCATCAGTCTATATGGACATCTCAGGACATCAGGACACATGACATGATACAGAGTGCCATAAGATCGACATGGGGTCTTCAGGCAAAATTCAGGAAACCCTCATTCGAGCCAGTCCAACTCTCCTTTGATGCGTTTTTGGATTTTTAAGAGTCATTTTGTAGCAGGTCAGCTTTGGAATCTCATATCGTAGATGCTCCTGGACCCTTCTATGAAAAGCATCGAAAAATGTTCAAAATCAACAATTTTATAAATGAACTTTGATCAGAATGGAGACCATTCTGGAAATGCCCAAGATTCTTGAAATGTTCTCTATCCATCTTCATCCAATCCCCTTCCGTCTCTTTCCCATTTTGATACAGTGATGCCAGGTCCCACCAGAGCTTTCTTCTGCGCCTGCGCCTGTGGAAGCAGGAGGTCCAGCAGAAAAGGCCCAGTGATGCCCTGTGTGGCTTCGAAAGTAGTTGTTTTTGAATAGAAGAAACAGAAGAGGATTTATATAACTGTTATTAACTGTTGATATGTTCTTTTTTTCGAAGTATACATCTGTCTATATTGACATCTCAGGACATCCGGACACATGACCTGATACAGAGATATACAGAGTGCCATAAGATCGACATGAGGTCTTCAGGCAAAATTCAGGAAACCCTCATCCGAATCCGAGCCGGTCCTTTTGGATTTTTAAGAGTCATTTTGTAGCAGGTCAGCTTTGGAATCTCATATCGTAGATGCTCCTGGACCCTTCTATGAAAAGCATCGAAAAATGTTCAAAATCAACAATTTTATAAATGAACTTTGATCAGAATGGAGACCATTCTGGAAATGCCCAAGATTCTTGAAATGTTCTCTATCCATCTTCATCCAATCCCCTTCCGTCTCTTTCCCATTTTGATACAGTGATGCCAGGTCCCACCACAGCTTCCTTCTGTGCCTGCGCCTGTGGAAGCAGAAGGTCCAGCAGAAGAGGCCCAGTGATGCCCTGTGTGGCTTCAAAAGTAGTTGTTTTTGAATAGAAGAAACAGAAGAGGATTTATATAACTGTTATGAACTGTTCATATGCTTTTTTTTTTGTAAGTTACATCTGTCTATATTGACATCTCAGGACATCCGGACACATGACGTGATCATTTCAATTCACCAATCAATTTTCCAAACATATCCAAATTGTTTTGACTGGCATTTCTTCAAAAGCATGAAGACATGTTGAATCCAGAATTTCTTCTACGGTTGAGCATTGTCATTGATCGTCCTTGGCTGCCCATGGCTGCCTCAGGAGCCTTCTGAAAAGAAGGCAAAAGCCGGAAAGAAACCTGCAGCTGAGGCTCTTTCCGATTACTTTGGAGGTGACACCCAAAGAAATGCATGTCAGTGATCGGATCAGATGCATTCTGTAGAACACCGACATGTGAACATCCATTTTGTAGCCACAAGGTGGGGGAATGAGTGAGGGATCTTGCTGGGCATTGGTGGTTGCAAAACGTTAAGATTCGCTAACATTTGCTGACATGTTCGAACTTAGCATTTTGGTTTCTGCCTCTAGAATCTTCAGTGTTTTTTTGACAATGCATTCCAACTCATCAGTTCATTTTCCAAACATATCAAAATTGTTTTGAAAGGCATTTTTCAAAAGCATGAAGACATGTTGAATCCAGGATTTCTTCTACGGTTGAGCATTGTCATTGATCGTCCTTGGCTGCCCATGGCTGCCCCAGGAGCCTTCTGAAAAGAAGGCAAAAGCCGGAAAGAAACCTGCAGCTGAGGCTCTTTCCGATTACTTTGGAGGTGACACCCAAAGAAATGCATGTCAGTGATCGGATCAGATGCATTCTGTAGAACACCGACATGTGAACATCCATTTTGTAGCCACAAGGTGGGGGAATGAGTGAGGGATCTTGCTGGGCATTGGTGGTTGCAAAACGTTAAGATTCGCTAACATTTGCTGACATGTTCGAACTTAGCATTTTGGTTTCTGCCTCTAGAATCTTCAGTGTTTTTTTGACAATGCATTCCAACTCATCAGTTCATTTTCCAAACATATCAAAATTGTTTTGAAAGGCATTTTTCAAAAGCATGAAGACATGTTGAATCCAGGATTTCTTCTACGGTTGAGCATTGTCATTGATCGTCCTTGGCTGCCCATGGCTGCCCCAGGAGCCTTCTGAAAAGAAGGCAAAAGCCGGAAAGAAACCTGCAGCTGAGGCTCTTTCCGATTACTTTGGAGGTGACACCCAAAGAAATGCATGTCAGTGATTGGATCAGATGCATTCTGTAGAACACCGACATGTGAACATCCATTTTGTAGCCTCAAGGTGGGGGAATGGCTGGGGGATCTAGAGGTGCTGCAAGAAAAAGCATGTGTTGAAGATGGGTTGGTGATGGTTGGTGTGCATCTAGCGACCCCTGATCATGGCCCCTTTTCAGATTCAAGCACTCGAGCAGCACATAGCTTTTTTTGCTAGACTTCGGCTGTGGTCACGTGCAATGTCCAGCCTCCTTGATCGGCTGAAGGCAGTTCAAAAGGTCTCTCAGAAGAGTGAGAAGCCCCGAAAAGCTGCCTCGGAATACTCGTTAGACGAGCTTGGCAGAATGACCGTGGCTTTCGGTGTCAAGGCCAGAGGAAAAACATTCCTTGAAATGTGGAACACTGACCAACAATGGGTCAAGTGGGTTGTCGCCCACCTCCATTCCAGCAGGAACTATGATCACCAGCTTTTCATCCACTTTGTCTCATTAAAGGTGGAGAGGTTGGAACTCACAAACCAAAAGGTGGACGTGGTGACAGATCTTGATGACGAGACCTATGAGATCGCTGAGATGGCAGCAGAGCTGAGTCAATTAGCCGACCTCGTGGCAGAATTGCAGATGAAGGTTATGCAGTTGGCTGCAAAGAGAAGTGGATCTCAGCAGTGAGCCAGTCAAGGCGCCAATCGAGCTGAAGTGGAGTTGAATGAATAGCCGTGGGATTCCTTCGAATGTTGTCATGCAAGTAGAGCTGATCCGGGCTTGTGCCTGTCGGAGCCTTTTGAAATTCCAGAGTTGACTAGTGGCTTAAGATGAAAAAACTTGCTGCGGACTTCCACCATCGTCGTAAGCTGTCTATACCTGTCTGTTTATATGATGACTTTTCTGATTGGCATTTTGTAGTGAGCAGTCGCCAGCATATGAATTAGTTATGCATGTTTATACGGCATGATTGATAACATGTGTATATCTGTGTAATTTTTTAAAAATGAATTATGGATAATTATGCCTCGATATGCCTCGGTGTTCCTCCCGATTCCCCATTCGGCCAGGTTGCAAAGCCAAATTTTCCAGAACCAGAGAAGGCAGAGTCAGGGTGTTCCTTCAAAAGTCATTTTGTACTGAGGAAAATTCAGGAAACCCTCATTCGAGCCAGTCCAACTCTCCTTTGATGTGTTTTTGGATTTTTAAGAGTCATTTTGTAGCAGGTCAGCTTTGGAATCTCATATCGTAGATGCTCCTGGACCCTTCTATGAAAAGCATCGAAAAATGTTCAAAATCAACAATTTTATAAATGAACTTTGATCAGAATGGAGACCTGTGTGGAAAAGCCCAAGATTTTTGAAATGCTCTCCATCCATCCCCATCCACCTTCATCACATCCCCTTCTGTCTTTTTCCATCTTTTTCCTATTTTGATACAGTGATGCCAGGTCCCACCAGAGCTTCCTTCTGCGCCTGCGCCTGTGGAAGCAGGAGGTCCAGCAGAAGAGGCCCAGCGATGCCACATGTGGAATTCAAAACGATGAAGGTATATGATTATATATGATTATATTATTACATTTGATGATGGTCTATGAGTCTGATTTGCTTTGGTGACTGTACATCACTATACCATGCCAAAGATGCACAATGATGGAATCCGTTGAGGCATGTTGAATATATAAAGATATATAAAGATATATAAAGGTGTATTCAGATCCTTTCTTTTCCCGGATGCTGCCAGGTTGCAGCAGGAGAGCCTGCTGTGCCTGACGGTCAAGCTTTGCTTTCTGTTGGTGAGGCACGTTATTGGCTTCCACATGTTTCCACGGATTTCCTATAGCTGGTGGTTGATGGTGGTTGAAGATGTTGAGGCAAGTCGCAGGATAGCCCAATTCGAGCTCAAGCCATTCCAGTTATCCTTTGATGCAATACTTGTGGGTAGAACAGTCCTCTTGTAGTGAAGCAGATTGGGAATCTCATATTGTAGATGGACCCCTGTGGGAAATCTTTTCAGAGGGTGGAAGAGCTGTCCACCGATTCCTTTCTCTTGAATGTTGCCAGGTCGCACAAGAGCCTGCTCAGCTTGATGGGAAAGGTTCAGTGGAAGCAGAGAAGGCCCAGTGCTGTCTTCCAATAGCTGGACAGGTGGATACACAAAAGACAATGGAAGAATACGAATGACAACATCAAAAATGAATGGTTCAGGACATGGGGACACATGACATGTGAGGTCTTCAGGCAAAAAAAACAGGAAACCATAGGAAACCCTCATCCGAGCCAGTCCAACTCTCCTTTGGTGTGTTTTTGAATTTTAAGAGTCATTTTGTAGCAGGTCAGCTTTGGAATCTCATATCGTAGATGCTCCTGGACCCTTCTATGAAAAGCATCGAAAAATGTTCAAAATCAACAATTTTATAAATGAACTTTGATCAGAATGGAGACCTGTGTGGAAAAGCCCAAGATTTTTGAAATGCTCTCCATCCATCCCCATCCACCTTCATCACATCCCCTTCTGTCTTTTTCCATCTTTTTCCTATTTTGATACAGTGATGCCAGGTCCCACCAGAGCTTCCTTCTGCGCCTGCGCCTGTGGAAGCAGGAGGTCCAGCAGAAGAGGCCCAGCGATGCCACATGTGGAATTCAAAACGATGAAGGTATATGATTATATATGATTATATTATTACATTTGATGATGGTCTATGAGTCTGATTTGCTTTGGTGACTGTACATCACTATACCATGCCAAAGATGCACAATGATGGAATCCGTTGAGGCATGTTGAATATATAAAGATATATAAAGATATATAAAGGTGTATTCAGATCCTTTCTTTTCCCGGATGCTGCCAGGTTGCAGCAGGAGAGCCTGCTGTGCCTGACGGTCAAGCTTTGCTTTCTGTTGGTGAGGCACGTTATTGGCTTCCACATGTTTCCACGGATTTCCTATAGCTGGTGGTTGATGGTGGTTGAAGATGTTGAGGCAAGTCGCAGGATAGCCCAATTCGAGCTCAAGCCATTCCAGTTATCCTTTGATGCAATACTTGTGGGTAGAACAGTCCTCTTGTAGTGAAGCAGATTGGGAATCTCATATTGTAGATGGACCCCTGTGGGAAATCTTTTCAGAGGGTGGAAGAGCTGTCCACCGATTCCTTTCTCTTGAATGTTGCCAGGTCGCACAAGAGCCTGCTCAGCTTGATGGGAAAGGCTCAGTGGAAGCAGAGAAGGCCCAGTGCTGTCTTCCAATAGCTGGACAGGTGGATACATAAAAGACAATGGAAGAATACGAATGACAACATCAAAAATGAAATGGTTCAGGACATGGGGACACATGACATGTGAGGTCTTCAGGCAAAAAAAACAGGAAATCATAGGAAACCCTCATCCGAGCCAGTCCAACTCTCCTTTGGTGTGTTTTTGAATTTTAAGAGTCATTTTGTAGCAGGTCAGCTTTGGAATCTCATATCGTAGATGCTCCTGGACCCTTCTATGAAAAGCATCGAAAAATGTTCAAAATCAACAATTTTATAAATGAACTTTGATCAGAATGGAGACCTGTGTGGAAAAGCCCAAGATTTTTGAAATGCTCTCCATCCATCCCCATCCACCTTCATCACATCCCCTTCTGTCTTTTTCCATCTTTTTCCTATTTTGATACAGTGATGCCAGGTCCCACCAGAGCTTCCTTCTGCGCCTGCGCCTGTGGAAGCAGGAGGTCCAGCAGAAGAGGCCCAGCGATGCCACATGTGGAATTCAAAACGATGAAGGTATATGATTATATATGATTATATTATTACATTTGATGATGATCTATGAGTCTGATTTGCTTTGGTGACTGTACATCACTATACCATGCCAAAGATGCACAATGATGGAATCAGTTGAGGCATGTTGAATATATAAAGATATATAAAGATATATAAAGGTGTATTCAGATCCTTTCTCTTCCCGGATGCTGCCAGGAGGCGGCAGGTGACGCAGCCTGCATCATAACTGACATGGAGCTGTTTGATGAGCTGCTCTCGCAAATGCCAGAGGCAGATCACCTTTGCAGGTATGCCTTCGAAACCATTCGAAACCTATCAGCCTTTGAATCCCGATACTTTTTGAGATTTTGTTACGTGGCTTTTTGATGCTTTTTGCTGATGCGCTGCCGGGAGGACAGTGCTTGGCACCACGAGAAGGCTTGGGACAATTGTCTTCACGTGGCTTTCTGCCTTTGAAATCCTTTGAACATCTTTGAATCTTTTTGTGCGCAATGCGGTCCATTCAGGACGGAGAGGGCTCCACGAAGTTTCAAGTGGAACAGGTCTCGGACGATATGATGAAACTTTGTGCGTTAATCGAGGAAGAACCTCGCACCGCACTTGAAAAAACACATGTTTGACTCAGTGAGTTCGTTGCTGGGAGCAACAGTGTTTTTGGTTCAGTTTGATGCAGGGGTTGGTTGCCTTCATCCAAGGAGACAGGCTCAAACCACATAGAGCGAGTCTGCAGAGAGGCCAGCTAATTTGCCTACAAGGATTTTCACACTCATTTTGTAGCAGGTCAGCTTTGGAATCTCACATTGTAGATGCTCCTAGACCCTTCTTTGAAAAGCATCGAAAAATGTTCAAAATCAACAATTTTATAAATGAACTTTGATCAGAATGGAGACCTGTGTGGAAAAGCCCAAGATTTTTGAAGTGCTCCCCATCCACCTTCATCCAATCCCCTTCCGTATCTTTCCCATTTTGATACAGTGATGCCAGGTCCCACCACAGCTTCCTTCTGTGCCTGCGCCTGTGGAAGGACAAGGTCCAGCAGAAGAGGCCCAGTGTGGCTTCGAAAGTCTTTGTATTCGAATAGAAGAAACACAAGAGTATATATGGGATTTTACACAACGTGGATAGCACCTTCTTGGGCGTAAAACTTGAAAGGCTCATTTCAAAAAATTCCAAAAAAAGGTAAATTAAAAATTATATATACAATGTTTCAAGTTTAACTCAAAGTCTTGCTTGTTTTCCAAACCAGTTCGTTGCATTCGGATCACCGCTACAGGGAAGACACAGCGGGGATTAAAACGATAGGTCCCCAACCACTCTTTTTGGGGACCTATCGTCTTCATGGTTGGTGAACATAATGTAATAACAAACCAGTTATACCGTTGAGGTTTTTGACATCTCAGGACATCAGGACACATGACATGATACAGAGTTCCATAAGATCGACATGAGGTCTTCAGGCAAAATTCAGGAAACCCTCATCCGAGCCGGTCCAACTCTCCGTTGGTGTGCTTTTGGATTTTTAAGAGTCATTTTGTAGCAGGTCAGCTTTGGAATCTCATATCGTAGATGCTCCTGGACCCTTCTATGAAAAGCATCGAAAAATGTTGAAAATCAACAATTTTATAAATGAACTTTGATCAGAATGGAGACCATTGTGGAAATGCCCAAGATTCTTGAAATGTTCCCTATCCATCTTCATCCAATCCCTTTCCGTCTCTTTCCATCTCTTTCCCATTTTGATACAGATGCCAGGCCCCACCAGAGCTTCCTTCTGCGCCTGCGCCTGTGGAAGCAGAATGTCCAGCAGAAGAGGCCCAGTGATGCCCTGTGTGGAATCGAAAATAGTTGTTTTTGAATAGAAGAAACAGAAGAGGATCTATATAACTGTTATTAACATTTATTAACTGTTAATGGGTTCTTTTTTTTTGGAAGTATACATCTGTCAATATGGACATCTCAGGACATCAGGACACATGACATGATACAGAGTGCCATAAGATCGACATGAGGTCTTCAGGCAAAATTCAGGAAACCCTCATCCGAGCCGGTCCAACTCTCCGTTGGTGTGTTTTTGATTTTTAAGAGTCATTTTGTAGCAGGTCAGCTTTGGAATCTCATATCGTAGATGCTCCTGGACCCTTCTATGAAAAGCATCGAAAAACGTTGAAAATCAACAATTTTATAAATGAACTTTGATCAGAATGGAGACCATTGTGGAAAAGCCCAAGATTCTTGAAATGTTCCCTATCCATCTTCATCCAATCCCCTTCCGTCTCTTTCCCATTTTGATACAGTGATGCCAGGCCCCACCAGAGCTTGCTTCTGCGCCTGCGCCTGTGGAAGCAGAAGGTCCAGCAGAAGAGGCCCAGTGATGCCCTGTGTGGAATCGAAAGTAGTTGGTTTTGAATAGAAGAAACAGAAGAGAATTTATATAACTGTTATTAACTGTTAATATGTTCTTTTTTTTGGAAGTATACATCTGTCTATATTGACATCTCAGGACATACGGACACATGACCTGATACAGAGATATACAGAGTGCCATAAGATCGACATGGTCTTCAGGCAAAATTCCGGAAACCCTCATCCGAGCCGGTCCAACTCTCCGTTGGTGTGTTTTTGATTTTTTAAGAGTCATTTTGTAGCAGGTCAGCTTTGGAATCTCATATCGTAGATGCTCCTGGACCCTTCTATGAAAAGCATCGAAAAATGTTGAAAATCAACAATTTTATAAATGAACTTTGATCAGAATGGAGACCTGTGTGGAAAAGCCCAAGATTCTTGAAATGTTCCCTATCCATCTTCATCCAATCCCCTTCCGTCTCTTTCCCATTTTGATACAGTGATGCCAGGCCCCACCAGAGCTTCCTTCTGCGCCTGCGCCTGTGGAAGCAGAAGGTCCAGCAGAAGAGGCCCAGTGATGCCCTGTGTGGAATCGAAAGTAGTTGGTTTTGAATAGAAGAAACAGAAGAGAATTTATATAACTGTTATTAACTGTTAGTATGTTCTTTTTTTGGAAGTATACATCTGTCTATATCACGAAAGGTAGCCTAGGCTACCTGAGTTCTATGTACTTTAGTACTAGTTTAGTACTGGGGGAGGTGGCTGCTCCTTTCCCGGAAATTGAAAGCCGAGAGTCACGAACGGAGACTTAGGGGGGGGGGGCCCCCCCCTCCCCCCCCCATTCGATTCCCCCCTGGTCCGCATTTTTTTCTCTCTCTTTTTCTCTGACTCTGTACCTACCTCCTTATCCATCTATCTATCGATATATCTATCTATCTAGTTGTCCATCTATGTATGTATTTATCTATCTATCCTTGGATCTATCTATCTATCTATCTACCTATTGATCTATCTATTTATCTATCTGTTTATCGATCAAGGTAGCCATCGATCTATCTATTTATCGATCGATGCTTCTATCTCTCTATCTATTTATTCATCTATTTATTTATTTATTTATAGTTTTATCTATCTATCTATCTATCTATCTATCTATCTATCGATGTATTGATCTATCGATCTATCATGGATGTTCTAGTCCCATTGAGGCCGTGCCGGGGAATAGAGACTCGCAATGTTTACGTCCCGCACATGCGTGCGCTCGCGCGCGCGGCACCTGCATGCAGGATGGTTCACGCGCGCGCGCGGCGCGCGCGCGCGCGCGCGTGAAGTTACTTTACATTTGACATTATGTTTCTGACTCTATTCCCACAAAGCTTTTTTGGGGGCTAACATTTTCTTCTGCAGGAGGTTTGAGTGAAGAGAAGTATCAATCTCAGTTTGGCAATATTTTTCCTGTTGCTCTCTTTTGCCCCCCCCTACCTTTCGTCCCCCCCCTCTCAAGTTGACATCTCAGGACATCCGGACACATGACCTGATACAGAGATATACAGAGTGCCATAAGATCGACATGAGGTCTTCAGGCAAAATTCAGGAAACCCTCATCCGAGCCGGTCCAACTCTCCGTTGGTGTGTTTTTGATTTTTTAAGAGTCATTTTGTAGCAGGTCAGCTTTGGAATCTCATATCGTAGATGCTCCTGGACCCTTCTATGAAAAGCATCGAAAAATGTTGAAAATCAACAATTTTATAAATGAACTTTGATCAGAATGGAGACCATTGTGGAAATGCCCAAGATTCTTGAAATGTTCCCTATCCATCTTCATCCAATCCCCTTCCGTCTCTTTCCCATTTTGATACAGTGATGCCAGGCCCCACCAGAGCTTGCTTCTGCGCCTGCGCCTGTGGAAGCAGAAGGTCCAGCAGAAGAGGCCCAGTGATGCCCTGTGTGGAATCGAAAGTAGTTGGTTTTGAATAGAAGAAACAGAAGAGAATTTATATAACTGTTATTAACTGTTAATATGTTCTTTTTTTTGAAGTATACATCTGTCTATATTGACATCTCAGGACATACGGACACATGACCTGATACAGAGATATACAGAGTGCCATAAGATCGACATGAGGTCTTCAGGCAAAATTCCGGAAACCCTCATCCGAGCCGGTCCAACTCTCCGTTGGTGTGTTTTTGATTTTTTAAGAGTCATTTTGTAGCAGGTCAGCTTTGGAATCTCATATCGTAGATGCTCCTGGACCCTTCTATGAAAAGCATCGAAAAATGTTGAAAATCAACAATTTTATAAATGAACTTTGATCAGAATGGAGACCATTGTGGAAATGCCCAAGATTCTTGAAATGTTCCTTTGTTTCTCACCCATCCTTGTTCCATCTCCTTTTATCTCCTTTCTGTGGCTCTGACAAGTGAGATGTTGAGATGTATGAGTATAACCCACATGTAACCACAAGCCAACGGCACATTCCGCCAACAAGTGATGATGTTGCCGGCCGTAGGCGCAACCACAATGCGATGATGAGGAAGAGGACATGATTTCATCGTTGGGGACTGCTGTCGGTCCAGCGCAATCAATGCTCGAGACCACCGTGGATGTGATGACGAAGCCAGGTGAGAAGGAGCTCTTTGGCAATGGTGGGTCAAGCGATGAAGGTGATTCTGACAAGGAAGACTTGGACCCAATGACGAGTCAGCTTATTGCGCCTTTGTTGAGTTCAGACATGAGCATCTACAATTTGTAGGATGCAGTCTTGTGAACAGTCATTTTGTAATGATAAGGCAGGTTGAAAGTCTGACATGCTTCGGCTAATGCCAACAGAATGATAAGATTTGACAGCATGATGCCAGAAATGTTTCGGGCAAGATGGCATGAGAATGCGTAATACGCAACATAACTTTAAAATACATGGCTTCTGGATTCTTCTGGTGCAAACATGTGCAAACATGTGCAAACAGTCAAGGCACAATATGCAAAATGTTGCGAGAAGCAAGGCTTCTATCTGGGCATCCTTGATTTGTGCTTGCTTTCGATTGGGTATGGCAAAGAGCTTGCAGTAATTTACTGGGACGACGAGACCTCTGGGGAGCCAGTGGTTCGCAGTGGGGTGGACATCATGGAGCAATTTGTTCCTGATTTTGTAGTTTGGGAAGGGCCACACAAACCAAACCTAGCATCGGAGCATGTATGGGTTTTTGCAGCTGTTCGAGCAGACTGGAAAAGAGGATCTTTCCGCCAACTCAACCACTTCATCCCAATGTTTTCGAAGGAGCAGCTGGAACGGTGTCAACAAGGCTTGTTCCAAACGAGTACGCAGGAAGCCATCTCCAAGCTCGACGCCAGCCTGCGCAAAACTCGCAAGCGCCTGGATGATGAGTCTGATGATGACTTGACTGCATCTTTGAATGATCGATTGGCCTTGCTCAACTCCAAGGCTGACTTCTTCCAAACCATGCACAACATGAACTTTCATGCTCTTGAAGTTCCAGCTGACGGTGACTGCGCTATCTGGAGTGTACTCACTTTGTTTGGAGGGCCAGTCATTGGGCGAACTCTGAAGAAATCTTCTCACATGATTGACTTGAGACAGGAGTCTTGCTTGGTCATTTTGTAGGTTGTTTTTATGATCCAATCAGTCTGTAAGTATCTGTATTTAATATTGTTTGATAATTTTTGGTGCGGGGACGTATGGCATGGACCTTGCTATCCTTGGCAATCCTTGGTTCACAGACACGCTGAGGGATCCTGCATGCCCTGTGTCAGGAGCTGTCGTCCCTGTGGATGAGACGCAGAAACAGCAAAGCGTGGCAAACATTGTTCATGTCCATGGGCTTGCAGGAAGAGTTGTCTCCTCAATGTCATCAAGCTGCAGTTGCTGCTGCCGAGCATCAAGCTGCAGTTGCTGCTGCCGAGCAAATGGATTCGGCAGAGAAAGAGGCCAATGATGAGGACCTTTCTGGAATTTGAAAAGGGCGTAGTAAGGGATGATGAGGGATGACAAGGGCTGATGAGTTGATAGGGGCTGAGAAAATTTGCCAAGGATCTTGGTTAACTCTTTGTAAGAGAGACTGAGAGACTGTCATGAACTTCATTTTGTAGCAACACTGCCATCGTGGAATAACATAAGGGAATGCCTGACAAGGCTAGGAGCCCAGAGAAATTCAGGATTTCTTGCGTCCCTGGATTCAGGATGGCATCCCGGTCACACCTTTGAAGAAGAAGCCTGGTAGCCCCAAGCAAGCAGCTTCCAGCAGCAACTTGTTGTCTCCAGTCAAATCGCAGATCTGTCCCCGACGAGTCCGAGAAAGTCGACCAGCTTCGTTTGGTCAGGTCAAGGCTCCTGAAAAGATGCTACGTCCAGCCAAGGGGCCACTATTGCAACCAAAAGTTGAAGGAGACGAGGCAATGCAGATTGTTGCGAGGGATGAGAAGGCGTCAAAGGATGACCTCGACATAGATTCTGAGTCAGAGGACAAGGGTGGGATGTGATATGACTCATGACTCCTGACTCCTGACTCAATCTCCTAAAGATGATCCAAAGATTGTTGTTTCCGGTTGCATTTTGTAGCAATGAATTAAGTTAACCTCATGTTGTAGGCAATACGCAGGGATGCCCTGGGTGCCTCTAAGTCTCGTTGCCTTAGGAGGAGGCTGATGGCACAATTGTCCGCAGAAAGCACAAACGTGTGCAGAAGAAGGCTCCGCCCAGTGAGTCACAGCAGCGCCACCAAGCTGTGAAGAGGTACCTCACCAAAATTCTGCTTGACTGGCCTTTTTTCCAGAGGATTCACCGGAGGCCGGGGTGTTGAATTTTTTGGCACCCTTTGGATCCCTTTGGATCCCTTTGGCATATCTTAACAACTCGATTGCATTTAAAATCAGTTAAATATACAAAATTTTGTTTGAAATGTTTTTGCATCCCTCAACAAAGTACTGAATGTGGTTCGCTTGAGCTTTTTGTAGAAGACATTGTTGGGAACCTCTTCTTGTAGAGTGACAGCTTGCAGGAAAGCCCCGATGAAGAAAATCAACTGGTGTCCTGGGAAAGGGTATGTGGAGTTCCAAAAGCTTCTTGCAACTGGAAAACAAATTGAGTGTGAAGTTTGCAAGGAAGCGATGGAGGAATGTGGCTTTGATGCAGAAGAGTTGAAGAATGAGGTAGAATCAGCGCTTGCAGGAGACAAGGCTGCTCCGGCTGAAGGCAATGTTGGCAATCCTGAGCAGTCAGATGGGCCTCCTGCAGCCAAGAAAAGAAGGAGGGGCCCAAGGTCAGAAGTCCAGGATGTTTGGAAACGCGAAGAAGATGCAAGAGCTGCAGCCAAAGTGTTTGAGCCACATCTTGTTCTTCTACCTCTGGGAAGTCACAACAAGAAGGTACCTTATCGCTGTTGGATTTGCACCAGCGTTAAGCAACCAGAAGGTAAAGTGGGTGAATGCAAGCAGATGACCCCTGGATCAGTTCGGCATTTTATGCAGCAGCATGTTGACTCCGAAGGTCACGAAAGATCATTGAGGTCAGGGGGAGGATGTATTCAGGAACATCCTCGCAATTCTGTTCCATGTGAAGCAATTGACCTTGCTCATCCCATGGAGGGCAGTATCCTTCATGTCCACAAAGCGGAATTTGGCTTGTGGGCCTCCTTCGCCAACCTGGAAGCCTCGGCCAAACATGAATACTGGAAGGATGCAAATACAGCTTCATGGCATGTGAGATCACACAGTTGCAAAAAAACTGTCGAGGAGAACCAGAACAAATCCCGACAAGTGTGTGACGAATGTTTCAAGCTGACGAAATCCAAGTCTATAGTCAGAA
>CAMXCT020004992.1:0-24231 GCA_947184155.2 Cladocopium goreaui | reverse complement strand
AGCAAGCGAGTGAGTCACTTTGTGAGTGCGTGCCTGAATGTCCGGAACATGGCAATTTTCTCTTGACTATGTTCGGTGCGGGCTTGTTCTACATACGCATCTATATCTGAATATGAGGCGGTCCCTCTCTATTGCCAAGGCAGTCTCCCCCATGGAATGTTTGCTCACAGACTCTGGTTGGCAAGCAAGGCTCGATGGAAACATGCTTGCTGGCTCTTCGTTTGTCACTGCTGAATTAGCTCTACGCTTGCATGTCACCACACCTTTTAAGGCACAGCCGAAAATGACCCATGGCACTAGCACATCACAGCACCACAGACAAGGCGCTGTCTATCGGCCACATCATGTGCTTCGCGAAGCAGCTCATGCCCCCGGCGCCACGGCACTGCCTTGAGCAAAGCAGACAGAAGCACCACATCTTGAGCCTGTTGCCCTTGCACTGCCTCAGTCCCACACTGACCACATTGTAAAAAAACAGGCAGCTTGTCAGCAACAGCCAATTGGCAAATTCAAACTTGTGATGCGCCCCAAAATTCACAACACGCAAAGTCTATACATCGATACACACACCCAAGGCAAGCTATGCACCTTAGCACTTGCAAACAAATCCAAGGCCATGGTCCAGGGGCGGCTCTGCCCACAGAGGGCGCTGATCACGATGGTGTATTGCTCTAGCTCCTGGGAAAAAAATTGAAGCCCTCCGCTCTCGACAAAATTAATGAAGGGAGCGCCAGCAGTCTTCCGCCTACATGAAAACTTGTGCGCAAAGTAGTGGCAACCATTGACAAAGCACCATGCTCCCAAATCAGAAAAAATTGTTCACTCCTGCGCCAGCAAAGACATTGCACACTGCCAGCGCCCCGCTTTAGCGCAAGCATTGCACAGCGCCTCAGGGGAACTTCACAAGCCTCATTCATGGCTATCAATACTGCACGGCGTCATTTGAATGATGAGGGAAATGCGGAATGCGGGCGCTGTTTGTATCGAATGCAACAGCGCCTGGAACGAAAATTCAAATCCAGTGAAAATCTTTGTAAATAAAAACCACCGGATTCGGTTCAAGCTGTTTGAATTCGTATTGCTCCCTGGCACGATGGCGCGACTAAGCCGAAGACATTCATGCCTTAGCCAGGGGCGTTGCGTTCAAGAAACTGCTTTACGCACTCTCAATATTGGAATGACCGAACCATTGCAGACAGTTCAAATGCCGTTCAGGTTCATGTTTGAGTTGTTGCGCAAGCACGACCGAATGTCAAGCTCGCTAACTTCAGGACACTGCAGCTTGAACTAGATCGATCTGACTGTCGCTCTAGAAAAATTACTCTGACAATCAAAGGGGTTGATGTGACACGTGGAACCATGCTTCAAAAACCAAGACACTACAAGCCAACACCGGCCCGAACCAGAAAACCAAAGATCAATGACATTTGTATTGTGGCCTATGTCCACAGTCGGCAGCAAATTAACAACTTACTGGCATTCCCTGCCCGAAGGGCGGGATTGAACCAAGTGGCTGATGGCATCCAACCTTTGGCCATGCCTTTGGAAAAGACCCGCACGTTCGATGGCCTGCCGGCCCAGGACACTTGATTTGCTGAGCGCATGCGCCCCAGAACGCACAGCAACACACAAGTTACACAACCAAAGCCTGGAGAAATCAGCATTGAACCCCAACAAATGATTCATCTCGAGACAGCCAACAGCATCCAAGGCACCGACAATATGCACGTTTAATTTAATAACACCCTAGGGAATTAAGTCGCGGAAACCACTGGAATCAAAGAACCATCATCTTCAAACTCTTGGCTTTCAATGCAGTGCAGGAACCGCCTATTTCACAAATCGTATTTAAAGTCTCTCGTTTATGCATAAATTCTCAGCAGGCTATCACATCCTTCTCGGCTTCTTGGCTTCTCGACTTGTCCCTGGCTTCTTGGCTTCGCAGCTTCGGCTTCTCAGCTTTCCGGCTTGTTAGTGGTTTCTCAGCATCTCGGCTCGTCGGTCAGCTTGTTGGCCCGTCTGCAGCTTCGCACGTTCTCGGCTTTGCCCGCCCCGTTTTGCTCCTTTACCCTTGCTTTGTAGCTATTTTGCATTGATCGCTACACAGGCTTGTCCCATGGAACAAACAATGCAAGCTCCAGTTTTTTCTCAGGGCCTTAGGCATTGAAAAAACCGACCTTGCCCAAGCCCACAAGGTGCCAATATTGAGGAAAGAAAATGATGGATGGCCCCACTTTCCTGTCAAACGCTGTCGTCTTCAACCCCCTTTCACCCATCCACATTCCTGCCTCCTGCCAAGCCTTTGCCCTGCCAGATGCAGCAAGCCACGCAGTGAGACGGCGAAGCTCTTGCTTGTCGTCTGCCTCACATCAACAACTTCTTTTTGGTTTTTATACAACTCACCAGAAGACATGAACCGCTGCCAAAGCCTTCATCCATCCAAATTTCAGGAAGGCACACTGGGCATGGACGGCACCATTGCTGCTGCCAGCGGTGACCAAACCCTCTCACAACATGGAATTCTCCGCTCTGCCAGAGCCAGAAAAGCTGTGAAGGCCGGAAACGTCAGAAATGCTACTTGGCTCTTTTCCGTTCTGACCAAAAGAGGCGCGATGAAAGCCACACAGTCTGAAATCAGCTCAAGGGCATTCAGCTGCAATGCACTGTCCAAACAGAAACGAGAAACCTATCTCCCTCTCACAATCCCGAAATTGCCTGCCTGAGAACAAGGAGCCGATGCAAATGCATCACGAAGGCATGGCCTCCAGCTATAAATTACTAGTTCTGGGCCCGCGCAAACAGAATCATGCAGGTGCTGCAAGGCAGTAAGAGTGATACAAAGTTGATGAGCCCATTGACATCTATAGACTTACAGTAGACTGAAACTCCATTGCTGGTTTGCTGCAACTTGCTCAAAACATCTCAAAATATAGTGCGTTAAAACAATGATGGAGCATCCTCGAAAGATCTATCTCAAGCAGCAATGAGAGCGGGCGCACAAGAGTTGTTCGTATTGCAGTAGTAGGTGCTGAACCTGGCGTTGCAGTGCTTCGACTCCGACTTACTTCGAACCGGTGGCCAGCTGATCTCTTCAGAATGTCTTCCATGGCCACTTGACTCAAACGATCCGAAGAATCGCACAAACTACATGTCTATGGTCAATGAGTCAATGACTGGTCCTTCGAGCAAGAACAATAGATCATTGGGTCACTGAAGCACTGTCCAAGATGACTGGCCCAACAAAAATCAAAATCAGACCAATGCATATGGACAGCAAAATGTAACTGGCATGACTGCAGGGACGGCACCAGGACAGTGTTGCGTGCATCCACTTGCAGCGGCACCCTGTTTCCCAATCGCTGGCATGACAGACAAAAATAGACAAAACACATGCAACGGCGGAACCTAGAGGCAAGAACCCCAAAGTTCAAGCATGGACAAACTATCTGGGGACAAAAGTTGGTTGCATGGAAGCAAGGGGGAACCGCTATCAGAATGGCATCCGAAGACCTCTCAACAGACGTTGTGACTTGGCTGCACTTCAAACTTGCGGGGCCAACCAACGGTCACAATAAATTCGACACATGGACTCACACGCCGCAGGAAGCAATCGGAATTAGGAAGAGCAAACGAGGTTGCAGCCCGCCTGTGGCAAGGCCTCCCTGGCAGCTTCCTGGTGAGCATCCAGATGCCAACATGTTTGAAATACATTGGGGGGCGGCAGATCGGCTTGATGTGGCTTGCCATCTATTCGGCTTATCGCAATATCGATTCATGTCGTCTATGCCATCTACGGATTAAAAGGTTTCAGAAGAGTTTTTGGATTTTGTTTGGTTTTCTTTCTTGGTACCATTTGCCTTGTAGTTGCAACAGTTTGGAACTAGAATCTGTCATTTTGCATGGTATTTGCCACATTTTGGCATGGTTACTTTGCATTTTACATGGTATTTGCTACATTTGGGCATGGTTACTTTGCATTTTGCATGGCATTTGCTACATGTGGCCCATGTTTGCCTTTCATTTTGCATGGTATTTGCAATGTTTTGGCACTTCAATCTCTCATTTGCATGGTATTTGCTACATTTTGGTACTTCAAACGTTGATGTGGATTTCTTGAGAGTTGCTTTAGGCTTTCATGTAGGGTTTCATTTAGGGTTTCATTTAGGGTTTCATTTAGGGTTTCATTTAGGGTTTCATTTAGGGTTTCATTGGGATTTCATTTAGGGTTTCATGTAGGGTTTCTTTAGGGATTCTTTAGGGTTTAATTTAGGGTGTCATTTAGGCTTTCATTTAAGGTTCCTTAGGTTTAGGGTTTCTTTAAATTTCATTTTGTGTTTCATTTAGGGTTTCATTTAAGGGTTTCTTATCAGGATTTCTTATCAGGATTTCCAAACGTTCATGTGGGTTTCCTTGGGGCTTCTTTCGGGTTTCATTTAGGGTTTCATTTGGGGTTTCTTTAGTGTTTCATGTAGGGTTTCTTTAGGGTTTCATTTAGGGTCTCATTTAAGGGTGTCTTATCAGGGTTTCTTAAAATCAGGATTTCCAAACGTTCATGTGGGTTTCTTTGGGGGTTCTTTAGGGCTTCATGCAGGCTTTCATTTAGGGTTTCTGTAGGGTTTCATTTAAGGTTTCATTTAAGGTTTCATTTAAGGTTCCTTAGGTTTAGGGTTTCTTTAAATTTCATTTTGTGTTTCATTTAGGGTTTCATTTAAGGGTTTCTTATCAGGATTTCTTATCAGGATTTCCAAACGTTCATGTGGGTTTCCTTGGGGCTTCTTTCGGGTTTCATTTAGGGTTTCATTTGGGGTTTCTTTAGTGTTTCATGTAGGGTTTCTTTAGGGTTTCATTTAGGGTCTCATTTAAGGGTGTCTTATCAGGGTTTCTTAAAATCAGGATTTCCAAACGTTCATGTGGGTTTCTTTGGGGGTTCTTTAGGGCTTCATGCAGGCTTTCATTTAGGGTTTCTGTAGGGTTTCATTTAAGGTTTCATTTAAGGTTTCATTTAGGGTTCCTTTAAGGTTTCATTTAGGGGTTCTTTCAGAACAGGGGATCAGGAGAGTGCGTTTTTGCACTCCTCTTTGCACATTCTCTGTTTTGACATATGCATTGACTGGAAAGAAAAAAACAAATGACAAGACTCAACTCTCTGCATCCTTCCCTTGGGGCGTGCAAAACTAAAAAACAAAAATCAAAAGACCAAAATCAAACGGAAAAAAAAAACAAGAAAACTAACCCTATGTCACAGGCACTCTGGCCCAGTAGGTCTTCTTGGTTTTCTGTTTTTTTTGTTTTTTTGTTTTTTTTGTTTTTTTGTTTGTTTTTTTGTTTTTTTTTAGTTTTTTTGTTTTTTTGGGTTTTGCTAACCTTTGACCTACTTTATCTTCTTTTGGCTCTTAGTCAAATTTTGCAAAACCGGTCTGCATCCTTGCCTGTCTGTGTCCTGATGGTTGTGGAGGGGGATAACATGAGCCTAGCAGATGAGGGGACTGTGGGAGTGCAACTTTTCTGCATATGACTTAGTGTAAAAATCGTTTTTTTGTCACAAACCATATGTGTGTATATATATATATTGATTGATTGATTGACAAACCCATTAAACATAATCAATTTCTTCAATGCTGTCTGCACATTGCTCTTCTGCTTTGGCATCCAACTCACTGTACAAAACAAAAAGAAACAACCCTATGCCTCAACCAATCATGGACCTCCATTGACTTGTTTTTTTTTCAGTTTTTTTTTGGGTTTTGTATAGTGAGTTGGATGCCAAAGCAGAAGAGCAATGTGCAGACAGCATTGAAGAAATTGACAGGTTTTCTCGAGGTTTTTGCAACTTCTGCCCAACGTTTCCACCACCCAATGGAGAAAAACAAACCAATGGAGGCCCATGAGTGGTTGGCCCATGTCTACTCAGTCACATCTCATGAATACCATCCAGGTGTGCATGTTTTACTGATTTTCTCATGGTTTGGGCACCTAGCATAAAGTCACATTCCTTGCATAAAGTGGCATCATTTTGTACAGTCCCCTTATATAAGGGAGTGCAGCATTTCTTTGACATGAATCCAAAGTCATTTTCAAGGAGACAGTTGTGCAAAACTCCTTTAAAGAAGTACAGAACGGACTGTACTAATATGTCAGGATGGAATCCTTTGAGTACCTACTGTATTTTAAATGAATACGGTCTTCCTTAAAGAACGTGTTGGTGCCAGTATGTGCAAAGCCCCCTATATACCTTGATAAGGCTGTGAACCAATTGACTGAGAAATATGCAATAATACAAAGAATCATTATTGTGAAGTAGAAGTGTATGTATATAATTATATAATACTTTTGGGAAGAGACATGGTTGCATGTATGCAGTATGCCCTTCCATATGAGTGAAACAACAGAACAAAACAAGCATCATTTTTAAAAAGTGGAATCGTTCCTTTTAAAGCAAATGGTATGAAGAAAAATGATGGCGAGGCTTAGCTTCATTTCAGGATGTATTGCATTTGTTCGCATATTGTATTGCTGCATTGTTTTTTATTGCAGGAATTGTCTTGTCTTCAAGGCAATTCTTTTGAAGAAATGGAGTCTCTCAGTTAAAAGCAAATGCCATGGTGAAAAAATGAGAATGAGGCTTAACCTCATTAAAGGATGTATTGTTTTTTTTCCACATTGTAGTTTTCTTGCAAGAATATTGTTTCTTATTTAAGGGAATAAAAGGCAGATTGCAACCTGTAAGCAGCACATTCCTTCAACAGAATCTTTCTTGTTTCAACGAATGCTGCAATATGTATCGACCATTGCACCTTTTGACAGCAATACTGAATGTCAATCACACACTGCATGTTGTGTAGGAATCTGATGTTTTGAAAGACATACTGTATGATTGAAGGCAGGTTTAATGCTAGTATGAAAGGAAGACAGGCCACATCAGGCCACACTTCTACAGAAAGGAACGCTGCATATTTAGAGGACTGTTTTGTATTTTGTAGGGACACTCTTTCTTGAAAGAAGTAATGCCTTGCCTTGAAGGAAAACTGTAGCTTATGAATGAAAGGTCTATTTTGAAATGAAGACTTTTGCCAAGGCAACACTATATCTGGTAGATGAATGCCTCATAATGTGCATGGGTTGCATGGGCGCTTAAAGGGTTGCATTTGCAGCTGTTTCAAAACGGTTTGGCTTACTAGGGTGTGGTAATCTCTCAATACTGTTTCCCCTCCACCGACTATTTGTATTTTTTCTGGTTTTTTTTTGGGCTGGTGGCATTCTGAAAAGCAGCGTGCTACCTTTTCTGTAGCGCTTCAAGCCACTGCAGTTGGTGGCAACAACTCCCGTCATGCTGATATGAACAGATGCTACACATGGTCTGCGGGACAAGCTAAATATTCGCACCCCGCCTTGAAATGCCTTGATTTTAAAGGCTTTTCACCATGTTTCTACCATGCCGCAGAGCTGTTGTTAGCTCTTCTTGTTTCTTCTATTGGCATCTCTGTTCATACCTCTTTGGGTATATCTACTCCTCATAATCGTATTGATCTTGGGGGTCTATCGAATTATCATCGCTTCGGCACTCTTCTTCTTCACCTTCTTCTCGATTCGAACCACGTTCCGTCTCCTCCATGTCGAAGGAGCTCCAATCGCGGTCAGCATCGAGCCAGTCCATCATCGACTGAGCTGCTGAAATCCAACGTTCTGGATCACCTGATTGTAGCATCACCAACAAACCATGTAGATGTCGTAGGATACGTTGAGCTCGAAATCGTTCCACTGGATCTCTGCAACTCGCCACAGAGTTAGAAAGGTCTCTTGAGTTGTGCACCACAATCGTTTCTGGTCCTTGACCTTGTCCAATGAGATCCCATCTGTAGTCCTCGAATGCTGACAGCTCTCGAGGCACAAACCAATATGGAAAAACGAAGCCAATCCAATTGAATCTTGGTGGTAGTTCTCGTCGTCATTGGTTGGGATCGGTCTCGAAGGTCTTGAACTCGATGATTGACGAAATTGTCGAACTCCACGTCGTTCGCGATCTTCTTCTGCATGAGAAACCATTGCTTCTGCCATCTCCTCTGCCAATCGTCGATCCCTTTGAGCTGCAAGAATTGCGGGCATTCTCCTGGATGTAGGTGTTGCTCCATCACCGTTGCTTCTCGAACGGGATCTTGCTCTTGAAGAACTCGGTCCAAAATGTATGTCTGCCCACTCATCTGGATCAGGTACTTCATCTTGTCCACTTTGGCAATACCGCCTGTATCTCTCAGACGGTGTTTCATTCATTTCATGAATCCATGCATCATCATCGTCTTCTTCATGATCTCCTTCTCCAGGTACACCTGGGTAGAGCTGCAAGTAGGATTGCGGCACCTTCTTCAGCTGTTGGAACTCGGTCTGCAACTTCAGGTTCAGGTTCACCTGCATTCTCTGTTGGTTCTCCATCACCTCCATTGTTGCACCATGAGTTCCATTGCTTGTCAAAGTTCTCCTCGGTCTGGGTGTTGCTTCTCTGTCTTGACCTTCAAGGCTGTCGATTGTCTCCATAAGACGATCCACAGATCTTTGAACTTCTTCTGCAGAAACTTCACGTTCATATATTCCATCTTCCACCACATCTGAAGTAGCTGCCTCTTCTTCGCCATCTTCATGTCGATACCAGACACCACTATAGGGATCTTCTCGTGCATCTGGAAGATTCTCGGCAAGAGGATCTTCTCTGTCACTGAGGGATATGGAGTCTTTGATTGCTTGCCAAACTTCCTTGTAGTACTTCATCTTCGCCTCCATCTTCTGGTCGTTCTTGTCCACGAGGTACAGCACCAAAGTCGCCAGAACCAACTTAGTCAATGTCCACCATGTAGTTGCCGTCCACGCCAGAGGGCTTGACCACATAGAGCTCGGCAATGATGTCGAAGTGCATCCTTGCAGTTGTCCAGCCATCAACACTGCACTGATTGCACGCACCACATGCTTGAGCTTGACATTGTTGTTTCCATGCATGCCATCGTCGTTGAATGTCTCGCTCACCAAACCAATCTTCTTCATCAAATATTCACGTCGTTCTCGAGATAAGGGCTTGGTGTTGAGGTCTGCTGGGTTTTCTTTCGTGCTCACACGCTCGACCAAAAACATTTTTCTTCTCATAGCCTGTTGGTTCCACAGCAATCGTGTAGAAAGGTGTTTGGCACGTCCTGGTCCCAATCTGTCGAAGAAACTCTGAGCGCTTGTACTGTCCAACCTCAATCTCATCTGAACTTGTTGATTGTTTCCTAGTCCACCAGCATCTCCAAGTAGGAACAGCAGGAACTGCGTGACCATGATACCTTCCACCAAAAGACTCGTTGCTGCCAAAATCTTAGCCTCCATCGAGGAAAGTGAAATTGAAGCTTGAGCTCGACTGTGGACCATTCGAGAAAATCAAACCTGAGCTTGTAGACCTTCTGGTGGTTTTGCAACTTGCCCAATCGCTGTCACTGTAAAGTTCCAGTTCATAGGGTTTGCCATCTCGCCTCTCTTCGACTCCATTCCACCTTGTCAAAGTCGTTGCATAGAGCTCTGCCTTGGAGTAGTGCATCTTCATGTCCTGCGTCTGCACCAAGTAGCTCCCAAGTTTTCGAAGTGCACAAAGTGAGGTCTTGGGTGGCCGACCCATGTAACTGGAAAGAACTCTTGTTGTCTGTTGGATATCCAGTCGCTCTTGGGCAATGTAAAGACAAATGCCAAGTGCTGATCGAAACATCTTGGCCTCTTTGACATCCAGGTATTCTTCTGCAGGAATGGTCTCGGCGTCATACACAACCAAAGGTGGGGAACTGTCTTCCCCCGCCGTTCTGTGATTCCAAGAAGCTCAGCAAGTTTGGGGATGTACTTGCTGTTGGGCGCAATGAAAATTCCATTCTCGCAGACTTCCACCTGACGTTTCAGGTAAAACAACTTGCCAGGCTCTTCAATGCCATAGGGGCCATCAATCTTCAAAGAAAGTTGCTTTGGCAATTTGCCATAGATCTCCTCAATGTCTTCCTTGCTCGCAATCAGCAACAAATCATCAATGTGGGCTGATAGGAAAATGTCTCGTTCTCGATGTCGGAAAAGGGTCCCTTGCATGTGCTCAAAATTGAGATCGTTCAAAAGATTGGTCAAATGCTCATTCCCTCGGGTAGCAGCATTTCTCTGCCCTGGTAGGCATTTCAGCAACTGCCAAAACAAAAGATTTGCATTTCCAGCTGCCATCCTAACCGAATTGGGCACTGACACCACAACATCTTCACGTTGTAGAACTTGAAGGAAAGCATCGCTCACATCCAAGGCTGACATGAGTAAGCGTTTCACCATTGCAATGACCATCAAAACTTTCACCATCATCAAAGGTGTTGTATGACTGAAAGTTTCCTCTGTTGAAGCACTTTGTCCCCGAAATCCACGGGCTACCATTCTCGCACGCCTGATCCAAACATCCCTGGCGAAACCGCCAGTCACGCACCAACTCGGTGTCCAGGTGCGAAGCTTGTGTGACATCGACACCAGTTTGAACATCACAAATCACATCCAACTTTCGCAGTCGATCAAGTTCAGCGTACATCGCCTGCTTGTCAAGGAAAGCTAACTCCTCTGCAGTGACTTCAGGAGGTCCAGCATCTTCACTGTGAAAGCCTCTTTTGCGTTTCTCCTCCACAGGGATTTCAAACTGCGGATAGTCACCTTCAAGAAGTTGATCATTCACGTCCCAGTCCCAAGACTCCAATGGGACTGTCTCCTCAGGAATGTCCTCCTCGTACAGCTCGATCTCCTCTGTGATGAGCCTGACATGTCCTTTGGTAGTTGAAGAACTTCCAGAAATTTCTCCTGCAAATGTTGAACTGAACATCTCTGTTCTGGGCTGTTTGGATTTCGGCTGCTCGATGTTGGTGTGGTCGAACTTGACAAACTTGGCCTGGGTTGAAACCTCTTTGTCAGTTGCTCTCTTTGTTGCTTCAGCCTCTGCAACACGTTGCCTGACTGGTATGGGAAGTCGTAGTTCTTGTTCTCGATCTCGCTTCACCTGGGCATTCACAATCTGGTTCCATTCTTCATCACTCATCATTGGAATGTTTTCATCCACAGCTTGAAGTTCTTGAGGTGCATGAGATTCTTGAGGTAATTGCGCCCCGCCTGCTTGTACATCTCCTGCATCATCTTTGTCGTCATCAGGATGTTCAAGGGCATATTGAAGAACTGCTTTCTCATCAACATCTCCGTCTGCTTCCACTCCATCACGTGACGCACGTAGTCGAGGTAGTGGTTGATCTGCAGGCTTGGACTGTTGTGCAATGGTTTGCAGACCTCTTTTCAAATCCCATGGTCCAATCTCCATGTTGATCAAAGCGCTTGCATCCCAATGCTCAGCAATCTTTCTAACTGCTTTTGAGCGGATCACTTCACGATGACCAACGGCCACAATGTCGTGATCTGCTTATCTTTTGTCAACCAGCATCCTTTCCTCCATTGGCACTGGTACTTCTGCTGCAAGCTGTCAAGAGCATAGACTTCTTCTCCAAACGCGCAAACACGTCCTTTGTAAGGGCGTCCTCGAACTCCCATGTAGGCTGTGATGCCATTGCTTGAAGTGATGTGGTACCGGTTCAAAAGCCATCCAGCATGAACCATTGCCCAACCTTGTAGTGCATGATCTTCTGGAATCTTCATATCCATCTTGTGCTCCAAATAGGCAATGAGGCGCTTCCCTTGTGAGCGCGCTGTTTGTATTGAACGCTCAGCCAAACTTGTACGGCCTTTTGAGTACATCTTTCCTGGTTGAAGATTCATGGGAAGACCTTGACTTGCTCGAGTGCTTTGGGCCATCATCACACCTGCTGCAAGAACTGGTTCGTTGTCGTAGGCAACCTCGATCACATCAAAATGACTCAAACCAGAAAGATAACGTGCAATGATTGCTCCAATCACACCAGCATTCTTGTTGCGCAAAGGTTCAACTGACACCTACTTTGTCCATTCATCAACCATCAAAAGAACTGCCATGCCATTCCTCATAGTGAAGAAATCCACTTGCACCGTAGGGTATGTTCTGTTGGCACGGTCTTCACCAGTTGATCTGTGCTTGTAGAAACCTCTGCTCTTTGATTGAACGCAAAATGCACACCAGGATCTGAAAGGTAGGTGGGTCACCTCATGCATCTTTCTCTCCATTGCACTGGGCTGTTTTGGCGCATCTTCGAACCTGGGCTTGGGATCCATTGCCTCGTACTCCTGTCTGGCTGCTTCCAACGCTTGCATTTGCAAACCAGAAAGATGAGCTTCTTGAATCCTTACAAAGATCTTCTTCTTTGAGCCAGAGGAAGAAACCTTCAAGAACTTGGCCGCCTTCCTCAACTTCTCAATGGAACTAGTGGCACTGATCTGTTCTTCTCCAATCAGAACCTTCTCTGCAGTCTCCTCATCACGCAAGATTGGTCCCAGTCGTTGAAATTCTGGGATGTCACGTCCTTGAACTGCATCCCTTGCAACTCCTTCTCCTTGAACATCAGCACCTTGTACTTCTGCTTCATCACGTGAATCCATAGGAATACCTGGTTCATAGACAACTTCCAATTGCTGTTCAACCTTGGTCAAGTAGGCCACCAAAATCGCTGAGGTTCTGGTTCACCTTGGACAGGAAAGTCAGAATAGTGACCTGTTCACCACCTGCATAGGAGTCCACTTCAGGAATGCGGCAAAACGGCTCTTCTACATGGGTCATTAAATGTCCCCATTGAACATCACCCAACCATTAGGTATATGGTCTATAATGGCTACTATAAGGTGATGTCCAATATTCCCAAAATGGGACAGTTACCAACCCCTGTTCTATCTCCATGAAACGTTTGCTAACGTCCACAACACACCAACCATGATCTTCATCTGATGTTGTTCTCTTCTGGATGAGCGTGGTTCTGTATTTGAAACTTGCAGGCGAAACCAAAGTAGGATCAATGAAATGTTCTCCAGCACTGCGCATGAAAGGATTTCCATCTACAGTTGATTCCCACTGGTTGCTGCGCAGGACATCAGGCCTGAACTTCTCTTCCAACTCAACGACTGCTCTCACCATCGAAGTTTCCAAACCAAAATCACCATCAGCTGCAACAACACGACAAACTTCACCATGGATAGCCAAAGAATTACGCTGGTAAAACACTGGCACTTTGAGGGTTTTGTCGGGAGATTCCAGCATTGGACCACCTTCATGTTGTTGAACAGACCATCCAACACGGTACAGCTGACCCAAGCTGAGAACGCATGACTTCACGTTCTCAGACACCACAAATTGTGTTTCAAGTTCAGCTTGACTTCCATCCTCGTCCTCAACAATGATGCTTGCAGTTTTCACACCAGTCACTTTGAGTTCTGTGCCTTGGCAATCTCGTAGTTGAACTTGTGCTGAATCTGCAGGTCCATCAATGTCTCCTCCACGGCAAAGAGGAAGTAAAGAAACGTCCGAACCACTGTCGAGGATCACAATCTTCTTGTCATCGATCATAGTTCCACTTCCAATTATTCTCATTGATGATCCTGAAGACATAGCTTTCGAAGGAATGCCGTAGATCCTTCTGACTGAAGATGCTGTCGAACTTGTAGGAGGATATGTACTGGCTGGAGGTGAACGTGCTTGAGATCAACCTTGAAAAGATTGTTGGCCTGAAAATTGAGTTTGCTGCTGTTGATGTTGTTGTTGGGAAGGTCCACCAGTGTTTACAACTTGATTGGTCATACGGTTTGGGCAGTCACGAGACCAATGACCAAATTCATGCCATAGGCGACATCGCTGAGGGTCAAGTTGTTTGCCTTTTCGGTTTCCTTTCTTTCCTCCATCTTTGGACTTTCCTTTGTGCTTGCCCTTGTGCTTGCCTTTGCCTTTGCCTTTGTTGGTTCTGCCTCCTTTTCCACGTCCACGGCCACGAGCTTGAAGACCATAGCTGCCAAAAGCTCCACCATCCTTTACCTTTCGACTTGCTCTTTGATTTGCCCTTGTAACCCTTGCCTTTGTCGTTGTACACACGGTCAACCTCCATGGGTGCAGGGGCCATTGTTGTTGCTATTGGTGTTCTCGATCGCTGGGTTGAGAGATTTCAATACAGCCTCTGTTGTCCAACTCTTTGAAGCCTTCTCGAAGCTCAGCACCGCCTCACGTAGTTGGCCATAGCTGGTACTTTCACCAACAGTCAGTTGAAGATGTTCCCTCAAACGCGTCTCACTGCATCTAATGAGGGTAGCCGCTTTCAACTCTTCTGGATACACCTGTCCAGACAGCTCCTCAAACTGCTGAACCAGGGACTCGTACATGAGGATGTTCTCAAGGGTACTCTTACCACTGGTGAATGGTGGGTAGGTGGCCAGAGCTTGTGCAACAGCTAAGCTGCGTTGCCTGCTTGGTGGTTCAAACTCAGCCAGCAAAGCTCTCCACAAACGAAATCCATCCTTGTTCTTGGCAAAGCTGCGAACCAAACCAACACAGCGTCCACGTAGATAGGAGGTCAGCACAGCATAGAGTTTTGTGGCCAAATCTTGTCCCTCAGGGCTGTATGGCTTGAGGTCCTCATTGACCTTCAGTTTCTCCACTTCATCAAAAGCTTTCTGAAACTGGCTGTCACCAAAAGAAATCCAGCTTGTCAATCCAAACTTCCAGGCTGGGAAACTGTAGGGATCTTCTCCTGAAAATGCATCGGGGTTCTTCAGCACTCTCGAAGCCATTGACAGACCACTTTGCGCTGCATCACCAAAGGAACTGCTGCTCGAAGCTGCACCTGCTTGAGCTATTTGAGATAGTGCTCGTTCAGCTGCTGTTGCGGCTGATGTAGCCGCCTCTGCAAGACTTGCCATGCGCTGCAAAAATGCTTGTTCTCCTTGTTCCATTCCTTGGCAACCAAACGTCCAAGAAGCAAAGAGGATCGCCTTCACCTGCAATCTCATTCTGCATCTCTGAACTGCATCACGGCGCTTCATTGATCTGCTTGTTGAAGATCTCCTGAACGTAGGGCTCGGACTCAAGTGGCTCGCAACATAGCAAATAGCCAATGCCACCAACCAGCTGCTCCAAATCATCCTGACTCACATGAGTTCAATTGCAAGCCTCATGCCATACACCATCGAAGCCATCCACGCAGCAATCATCTTCTGGAACAATGTAGACATTCTCCAGGGAGTCCATGAGGCCGACGACCACGTAGTGCATGTTCTGGAATGCCATGCACGCCTCCAAGCTGGAGCCATTGTCTCTTCCATCGCCAAGTGAATTGTTCTGGGCTGCCAATTCACTGCATTGATTGCACCAACCATCGTCTACCGTACTTCCAGTTGCATTCAATGACAGGTCAGTTAATGGCAATAGTTTTGCGCACGCATGGCCAGAGAGCAGTGGAACAGCGGCCGATCATTGCCGCTGCGAGGAGTGTATGCGACACCGTCTCACATCCCTAAGGCAACATCAGCCGCAAAGGGCGGAGAGAGTTTGGATGAAGCCCTAAGGCAACATCGCCCGCAAAGGGCAGAGAGAGTTTGGATGAAGCCCTAAAGCAACATCAGCCGCAAAGGGCAGAGAGAGTTTGGATGAAGCCCTAAGGCAACATCAGCCGCAAAGGGCAGAAGATCCCCTTCCCTCCCAAAGACGCCCCCCCCTCCGAACAAGAACCCCTGATTCCCCCTTCTAAAGAAGACCCCCCCCCCCTCCCCCTTAAGAAGATCCCCCCCCAAAGAAGACCCCCCCTTCCCCCCCCCCTAAGAAGATCCCCCCCCCTTCCAAAGAAGACCCCCCCCTCCCCCCTAAAGAAGATCCCCCCATCCCTCTACCGAGGGTATCTGGGGGTTCACGTAGAAGTTTCTTATCAGGAGTTCTTATTAGGATTTCTTTAGGGTTTCTTTGGGTTTCACCTAGGGTCTTTAGGGTTTCGTTTAGGATACAAACAGGAGAGAATAAAGCAAAAGAAAAGAAAAAAACAAAGGGGCAGTAAAGACAGGAAGCAGAGAAGCAGAGGAGCAGGAAGTAGAGCAGCAAAAACACATGACAGAAGAAAAGAAAAAGTAGAATAGTAGAAGTAGAAAGGCACAAAAGCAGAAAAGCAGAGAAGCAGAGAAGCAGGGAAAGCAGAGAAGCAGAAAAGAAAAGAAGCAGGTAAAGCAGAGAAGCAGAGAAACATGAAAAGCAGAGAAGCAGGAAAAGCAACTTGAGGCCCCGTGGGGGGGTGAACGAAAGCTAAAGGGTCATATGAATGTGGAAATAGGTGAGCGGAACTTGGAAACATGCAGGGAAGTGCAGACGATACTCATCCACAGGGAAGGAGTCAAGATGGTTGCAAAAAATTGTGTAATGTCCAGCTTTCAATCGTAGAACATGTGAAGCAAAGAACGTGGTTCCTGAAGAAAGTTCGGGCCTTATCCAGAAGTGTAATTTTTGATGGGGCTGAAATCCTCAACTGTTGATCCGCGTCACAAAGAATTCTATTAGGCCCACGGCCAAATTGTTAGGAGCTCTGGCTAGCTTGGAAAGTCTCAACCAAAGAAGATTGGTACGGGACAAAGTTTGGGCCCCATCCAAAATTATAACTTTTGATGGGGCTCAAATCTACACAGTGTTGACCTGAGTCAAAAAGAACTCTAGCGGCTATAGCGAGCCTAATGTTCTGGTGAGGCATCTTGCGCAAGAGTTCCATCCGAACAACATGTAATCTTCTGTTGCAAGTCGTAGAACATCTGAACCAAAGAAGATGGTGACTCTATAAAGTTTCGGTCCCATCCAAAATTATACATGTTTGATGGGGCTCAAACCAAACAGTGTTGACCTGAGTCAGAAAGAATTCTATCGACCCGAATGTTCTGGTGAGGCATCTTGCGCAAGAGTTCCATCCGAACAACATGTAATCTTCAGTTGCACGTCGTAAAACATGTGAACCAAAGAAGATGCTGACTCTATCAAGTTTGGGCCCATCCAAAATTACAATTTTTGATGGGGCTCAAATCTACACAGTGTTGACCTGAGTCAGAAAGAACTCTATCGAGCCTAATGTTCTGGTGAGGCATCTTGCGCAAGAGTTCCACCCGAACAACTTGTAATCTTCCGCTGCAAGTTGTAAAACATCTGAACAAAAGAAGATGGTGACTCTGTAAAAGTTTGGGCCCCATCCAAAAAAAAAATGGATGGGGCTCAAATCTACACAAGGTTGACCTGAGTCAGAAAGAACTCTATCGAGCCCAAGGTTCTGGTAAGGCATCTTGCGCAAGAGTTCCATCCGAACAACATGTGATCTTCCGTTGCAAGTCGTAAAACATCTGAACCAAAGAAGATGGTGACTCTATAAAGTTTGGGCCCCATCCAAAATTACAAGTTTTGATGGGGCTCAAATCTACACAGTGTTGACCTGAGTCAGAAAGAAATCTATCGAGCCCAAGGTTCTGGTGAGGCATCTTGCGCAAGAGTTCCATCCGAACAACATGTAATCTTCCGTTGCAAGTCGTAAAACATGTGAACCAAAGAAGATGCTGACTCTATAAAGTTTGGGCCCCATCTCAAATTACAAGTTTTGATGGGGCTCAAATCTACACAGTGTTGACCTGAGTCAGAAAGAACTCTATCGGGCCCAAGGTTCTGGTGAGGCATCTTGCGCAAGAGTTCCATCCGAACAACATGTAATCTTCCGTTGCAAGTCGTAAAACATGTGAAACAAAGAAGAAGGTGATTCTATAAAGCTTGGGCCACATACAAAATTACAATTTTTGATGAGGCTCAAATCTACACAGTGTTGACCTGAGTCAGAAAGAACTCTCTCGAGCCTAATGTTCTGGTGAGGCATCTTGCGCAAGAGTTCCATCAGAAAGAACTCTAGCGGCTGTAGCGAGCCCAATGTTCTGGTGAGGCATCTTGCGCAAGAGTTCCATCCGGACAACACGTAGTAATCTTCCGCTGCAATTCGTAAAACATCTGGACCAAAGAAGATGGTGACTCTACGAAGTTTGGGCCCCATCCAAAATTATAATTTTTGATGGGGCTCAAACCAAACAGGGTTGACCTGAGTCAGAAAGAACTCTATCGGGCCCAAGGTTCTGGTAAGGCATCTTGCGCAAGAGTTCCATCCGAACAAAATGTAATCTTCCGTTACCGTTACAAGTCGCAAAACATCGGAACCAAAGAAGATGGTGACTCTATAAAGTTTGAATCTCATGAAATAGGATGCCTGTCCAGATCTCTTTTTTCACCACCTTCTTTTTGTTGCTGAGCCGCTGCGGCACGCTTCGGCTGGCATCAACTGGACAGCACATAAACTCAACAAATCCTGAGCTAGAGAGTCACAGAGGGACGGCCCTGGCAGGATTTGAGGTCGTGACCATCTGCTTCCGAGACTGCTTCAAAATGCCCCGGGAGCTTGGGGGGAGGGGGGACTGTGTTGGACTCAGGCCTGCCCCTGCTTTTCTGCTGTTCTGCTGTTCTGTTTCTCTGCTTTTCTGCTTCTTTGCTTCTCTGCTTTTCCGCTTTTCCTGCTTCTCTGCTTGTCTACTTCTCTGCTTTTCTGCTTCTCTGCTTTTCTGTTTTTGTTTTTCCTGCTTTTCACGAAGGCTAGCGGTAGCTAGCTGAGTTACTCTTGCTTCAGCAAGGGGAGAGAAACAGGAAAGCATAGAACCAGGAACCGAAAAAAAAAACCTGCCGCGAAAAAAAAACAAAATTGATCCAAGATTGCCTTCTCTATTCTGGTAAACACCGCCCCGCATGTTTGCATCTCAAATCAGCTTATATAAATGCATCGTTGCACCCCAATCCTGACGTGACGAGAAAAAAATTACTCGGTTGCTCCTATCTCAGCAAGTTCCTCAACCACGGGAAATCATCCAGCAAAAACGGATCGCATTCCAAAAAGACGGGACCCGCGGTCTCAAGATAGCCGCTTAGACAGGAGCCGAGTACTGAGTGCCTCCGGTGGCATCCCTTCAGAACGCAACGGCACGTTGCCTACAGCAGGGGTGGTGGAAAGAAACCAGCCTGGAGTCCTTCAAACTGTCCTCTCATGAGTTCAAATCGCCACTGCCCAAAATTGCATGCTGCTCTTCAATTTCAGAATCATGAGACAGAAGTCTGGCTAATTTCAGGAGCCAGGCGACAACAAAGTCGAGTTTGCGTTCCGGTACCCCCATAACCAATCCGATTACCAGGACCATCTCCAAAGTACCATCTAAAACGATGGTTTTTTGCCTGTAGCCAATGCTGCTGACTTGGCTAGCTTGAAAGCACCCCTGAAATCTCGCTGACAGGAGTTGGGTTTTTGCCCCATTCATTTTGAGCACCTAAAAAACTAATGAGTAAGCTCCGGCGGTATCCTCAACAGCCGCAACGTTTTATTTTTACAAATCTTTCTGGAGCGTGCTGCGAATCAGCTGGGTTTCCGTGAATCAAATGGCCGCAAATCCTGTTGAACCTGACCTGGCTCTGCACCAAAGCCTCCCAGACCTTCTCCGGAACCTTCTCCGGAAAATTCTTCAAAACCCTGTTGAACCCAACCTGGCTCTGCACCAAAGCCTCCCAGACCTTCTCCGGAACCTTCTTCGGAACCCTGTTGAACCTGACCTGGCTTTGCACCAAAGCCTCCCAGACCTTCTCCGGAACTTTCTCCGGAACCCTGTTGAACCTGACCTAACTCATCTGCACCAGACCAAAGCCTCCCGGAACCTTCTCCAGAACGTTCTCCGGAACCCTGTTGAACCTGACCCGGCTCTGCCCCAAAGCCTCCCAGACCTTCACCGGAACCTTCTCCGGAACCCTGTTGAACCTGACCTGGCTCTGCACCAAAGCCTCCCAGACCGTCTCCGGAACCTTCTCCAGAACCCTGTTGAACGTGACCTGTCTCTGCACCAAAGCCTCCCAGACCTTCTCCGGAACCTTTTTCGGAACCTCGTTGAACCTGACCCGGCGCCTGCACAGTGCACACGAGCTATTCTGGGCTGAAGACCCCATTAGCTTACCCTGTTGGGGAATAAGCGCTAACACTCCATCGCCGATAAATTCGAAGGAATTGCGCGCCATCTTTATGATGAATTGCCAACAAACATTGATTTTTATGAGCCCCAGCTACAACCACGCTTCAGCTCAAGATGCTCAAAAGCACTGTCCCGTACAGGAACAAAATGCAAAAGAATCTTGCCAAACCCGTCCCCTGTCAACCAGCCGACTGTGAACCTTGGGGAGGCCCTCGACCAGACAGTCTGTAGCAAAAAGTCCTGACCTCATCTCACAGGTCAAACAATGGTGGAAATAATGCATATGTGCTTCCCATCTCTGTGTGATTTCCTTGCTTTTCGCAGATGGAAGATCAATCTCTTCCTCAAATGGAGTTGCAGCATTTTGGAAAGTATTGAAGTATTGGAAGCATTTTGGGGCTCTAGAAAATTGTAGCGATTCGAAATTAGATTTCTGCTGTTTTATGTTAATGCTGTTGGCGCTCTTGTTCACATTGTTGTTGTTGCTCATGTAACTTTGTTGTCTCGCTGTGTGTGTGTGTTTTTGACAACACACCTTTTCAACTGCATGTTCAAAGGTTTGTGCCAACCAGCGTTGTGTGTTACAACGGTTCCTTCTTAGGAATCTCTCTGGCATCCTATGGTTACTAGGCCTCTCAGTTGGAGAAAGAAAACACTTGTCGCTTGCATTTCAGCATTCAATTGCTGTTCTGGAAAAAAGCTCAAAATGTAGCCAGGCAAGGCTTGAAATTTCACGGTGTCTCAGCTGGAAGCGGCAGCATAGCCAAAATCTGATCTCGCATGGCCAGGTCAGCCGTTTCCACATGATGGGGCCGGAAACGCCACAATTGCAAAAGGTCAGAACGTACAAGCCAAAACATCGTTGAATTGCGTTTCATCCAATTTGGAATATCCCACACCGCTGTCGGCTGCTGCCAGTCTTCAGTAAGGAGCCAGTTGGCCGGATGAATTTCCTGGACAATTGATGGCGCAAGTCGCAGAGCTGCACGGATGTGACCCGCCTGATCTGCACCAAGATGTGCCGTGACAGCTTGTACATGATATTCCACTTTCACACATTGCAGGGTGTCAGCAGAAAAGACTGGCACCAGACATGGATCATCTGTCTGGATCTTGCATTCACATTTGGAAACCTGATTCAATCCATCCATGATGCACCTGTCAACCTGAACGCACAAGCACGGTGGTGCGGTTGTCATCCCCGTGCGCATTCCATCCACGTCGTTCCAGACCTGCCAAAGCTGAGTAAGATCGCAAATGGGAAGCTGTGCCAGCGTAGCATCAAATTTCAAACAAATGGGTGAATACATGCTGCCAGTGTCAAGGATTTGCACCATCTGATGGCTCTCCAGTCTTTTTTCCCAACGTATGTCAAAAGCAGTGGATTGCAAAATGGAAAACCATGTGGCAACAAACTCTGCTGCATCTTGCTGCATGATGTTGCCAGGATCAAATAGTGGATCCCGTTCTCCCCAACAACGCATGATCTGCTGAAACCAAGCTTGGTCGGTCAAGGTGGCACAATCCTGACCATGAAGCAAGATCAGGAGCTCACGACATTGTGTACCCCAATATGTTTCTGTCCAAGTATTTGTGGAAAGTGTGCTCCACATCATTGACAGGACTGTGGCATTGGCGAAACAAAGGTTGCTCGGATTGGCAAGTGTCAAATGAGCCAAACGCTGAAGAAGTTGGTGTTGAGCAGGCATTTCAATCATTCCTTCTTCAGCTCCGAAAGCATTTTGGTCTTCCGTGTGTGTGTGTGAACCATCTGTAAAGATGTAAAACTTCTAACTTAGCAGGGGAGTGGTGAGCAATGATGAAGTCACCACTCAACGAAGACGCTTCATCATTTGCTGTGATATGACGAGGGGACGCCTTTGTCACGTACCTGCTTTTTTTTTCCAATTTGCCAAGTTTCAATTTGTCGTCAATGGCCACCGGCTAAGCCAAGAACCGGCATGTCGGTTTTCAGTTGCATCATGACCTTCCTCAGAACTTCGATGTCAACAGATTTCAATCCACTGTACGGTTTTATACGGTTTTCGCATTCTGATTTACTGCTGACTTCGTCAGATGGAACAGTTGTTTTTTGCAAGGACAAAGAAAGAATTCTTCTACACTGCTTTTCTCGCCCAGTCATCCAATTTTTTTCCTGTCAGACTTTAGGGGATTGTTTGTGCACGCCCGATGCACTCCACAACAGTAATTCGATAAGATATTTCTGAGCAAGTGTGTCACTCATACCGTTGTCCGACAAGGTGGTATGAGCCCTTCGGGGAAAGCCTTTCCAGGCTAACAATTGACGGTAAAACGATGTCTGAATTTACACTTTTGAATTAGTAATTCGTCTAAGTAAGTGAACAGCCAGCCTTTTTTCAGGTCTCACCGGTCGATGTCGATGTGTTGAACAGCTGCCCGCTGTGCCTGGGAATCACCTCTTACTTGACCGTTGAATGCATAGTTGGAAGCCACGTTAACATCGGTTTTTTTCTCAACGTTGCTCGAGAGCTTGACAGACAAGATACATCATGACATGGATCCTTTTGGAGGCTTCAGGACATGCTTTAGGTGTGGTTTTTCTTTCTTTTGATGGTCGTTGGTGAGGTTCAATTGTGCACGTAATTCAGGGGTTGAACACGTAAGCCGTCCAGAGGGTTGTGACTTGAAAGCCGAGGGCCTTTGAGCCTTATCACGAATACTGCATGCGTTGTGGATGCATCATTTCATTAACTAGTTCCCCATGGGTCCCTTTTTTCATGTGTTCCTGCGTTCTCCTCTCTCCAGGTAGGTTTGGCCCGTTGCATGCTGAGGTTGTTGTAGGTTTTCCCCGTGTCAGGTTGGTTCAGGCGCTTCTGTCTTCCCCCTCCTCCGCTGGTCTTGTTCCGGTTTCCGTCGGCCTCCGCTTTTCTTTTCCCTTGCCTTTCCAGGGTTGCCCGTTGCGGGCTAGGTTTCATGTGTTGGTGTTTTCTCTTTCCCTCTTCTTTTGCGTTCCCCTCTTTGCGTCCTGGTTAAGTAACTTTCATCTCATTGTCATCTTCACCTCATCTTCATTTCCCTTCCTCTTCATTTTCATCTCATTGTCGGGACCTTAATTTCCCACCCTCCTGCGGGAGGGTGTGTGTGTGAACCATCTGTAAAGATGTAAAACTTCTAACTTAGCAGGGGAGTGGTGAGCAATGATGAAGTCACCACTCAACGAAGACGCTTCATCATTTGCTGTGATATGACGAGGAGACGCCTTTGTCACGTACCTGCTTTTTTTTCCCATTTGCCAAGTTTCAATTTGTCGTCAATGGCCACCGGCTAAGCCAAGAACCGGCATGTCGGTTTTCAGTTGCATCATGACCTTCCTCAGAACTTCGATGTCAACAGATTTCAATCCACTGTACGGTTTTATACGGTTTTCGCATTCTGATTTACTGCTGACTTCGTCAGATGGAACAGTTGTTTTTTGCAAGGACAAAGAAAGAATTCTTCTACACTGCTTTTCTCGCCCAGTCATCCAATTTTTTTCCTGTCAGACTTTAGGGGATTGTTTGTGCACGCCCGATGCACTCCACAACAGTAATTCGATAAGATATTTCTGAGCAAGTGTGTGTGTCGAGTCGTGTCGGGTTATCCTTGTACTTCTTGGTGTTCTTGTTGTTCTTGGTGTTGTTTTTTTTGTTTTTGTTGTTCTTGTTCTTGTTCTTGTTCTTGCTCTTGTTCTTGTTCTTGTAGCCCGAGAAGAGCCCTTATCAACGCCAACGGGCTGCACGGGCTCTACGGGCTCTACGGGCTCTACGGGCTCTACGGGCTCTACGGGCTCTACGGGCCCGGGCCCTTACGGGCCCTTACGGGCCCTTACCGGCTCTACGGGCTCTTCGGGCCCTAGCTCTACGGGCCCTACGGGCTCTACGGGCTCTATGGGCTCTGCGGGCTCTACGGGCTCTGTGGGCTCTATGGGCTCTGCGGGTCCTACGGGCACTACGGGCCCTGCGGGCCCTGCGGGCCTTGCGATTACAGACCTCATACATGGGGATAAAAAGACCTTATAACTTATGATACTTGAACAAGGATGGAAAGACTCGAACGTACTACTTGAACAAGGATGGAACGATTAGAACTTATTGGGTTTAATACTATTGTATGGAGAAAATCGGGTGCACTAGTACTTAACAATACTAAGTACCCGGCTCTTTATATATAGATTATGTATTTATAAAAATATACACATATCTAACCGTACACACACACATACATACATACATACAT
>CAMXCT020004991.1:0-24930 GCA_947184155.2 Cladocopium goreaui | reverse complement strand
CCGCCAAATGGCAGAAATATGCTTCGAAAAGGTTCCCGGCTAGGATTTGGCCAAAAACGGCCGTTTCCCAATGATCCTAGAAGAGAAATTCAATATGCCGGCCGAGGGGCCGCCAAATGGTCGAAATTTGCTTCCAAAAGGTTCCCGGCTAGGATTTGGGCAAAAACGGCCGTTTCCCAATGATCCCAGAAGAGAAATTCAATAGCCGGCCGAGGGGCCGCCAAATAGCAGAAATTTGCTTCCAAAAGGCTCCCGGCCAGGATTTGGCCAAAAACGGCCGTTTCCCAATGATCCCAGAAGAGAAATTCAATAGCCGGCCGAGGGGCCGCCAAATGGCAGAAATTTGCTTCCAAAAGGCTCCCGGCCAGGATTTGGCCAAAACCGGCCGTTTCCCAATGATCCCAGAAGAGAAATTCAATTAGCCGGCCGAGGGACCGCCAAATGGCAGAAATTTGCTTCCAAAAGGCTCCCGGCCAGGATTTGGGCAAAAACGGCCGTTTCCCAATGATCCCAGAAGAGAAATTCAATAGCCGGCCGAGGGGCCGCCAAAAGGCCGAAATTTGCTTCCAAAAGGCTCCCGTGTGTAAAAAGCTCCTTTGTGTATAGACTTCTCTGTGTAAAAGCCTGCTGTGTGTAAATGCTTTTGTGTGTAAAAGCTCCTCTGTGTAAAGGCTTCTCTGTGTAAAAGCTTCTGTGTGCAAATGCGTCTGTGTGTAAAAACACCTCTGTGTAAAGACGTCTTCGAGTAAAAAGTTCTGTGTGAAAAAGCTCCTAGACGTTTGTGTGCAAAAGCTCCTTGGAGTAAAGACTTCTCTGTGTAAAACCTTCTGTGTGTAAAAATCTCCTTTGTGTAAGGACTTCTCTGTGTAAAAGCCCCTGTGTGTGTAAAAGCTTGCTGTGTGTAAACGCTTTTGTGTGTAAAAGCTCCTCTGTGTGAAGGCTTCTCTGTGTAAAAGCTTCTGTGTGCAAATGCGTCTGTGTGTAAAAACCCCTCTGTGTAAAGACGTCTTCGCGTAAAAAGTTCTGTGTGATAAAGCTCCTGGACGTTTGTGTGCAAAAGCTCCTTGGAGTAAAGACTTCTCTGTGTAAAACCTTCTGTGTGTAAAAATCTCCTTTGTGTAAGGACTTCTCTGTGTAAAAGCCCCTGTGTGTGTAAAAGCTTGCTGTGTGTAAATGCTTTTGTGTGTAAAAGCACCTCTGGCTGAAGGCTTCTCTGTGTAAAAGCTTTTGCGTGTAAAAGTTTCTGTGTGTAAAAACAACTTTGTGTAAAGACTTCTCTGTGTAAAACCTTCTGTGTGTAAAAAGCTCCTTTGTGTAAAGACTTCTCTGTGTAAAAGCCCCTGTGTGTGTAAAAGCTTGCTGTGTGCAAATGCTTTTGTGTAAAAGCTCCTCTGTGTAAAGGCTTCTCTGTGTAAAAGCTTCTGTGTGCGAATGCGTCTGTGTGAAAAAAACCCTCTGTGTAAAGACTTCTTCGCGTAAAAACTTCTGTGTGAAAAAGCACCTAGATCTAGATGTTTGTGTGCAAAAGCTCCTTAGAGTAAAGACTTCTCTGTGTAAAACCTTCTGTGTGTAAAAAGCTCCTTTGTGTAAAGACTTCTCTGTGTAAAAGCCCCTGTGTGTGTAAAAGCTTGCTGTGTGTAAATGCTTTTGTGTGTAAAAGCTCCTCTGTGTGAAGGCTTCTCTGTGTAAAATAAGCTTCTGTGTGCAAACGCGTCTGTGTGTAAAAACCGTTCTGTGTAAAGACTTCTTCGTGTAAAAGCTTCTGTGTGTAAAGGCTCCTAGACGTTTGGGTGCAAAAGCTCCTTAGAGTAAAGACTTCGCTGTGTAAAACCTTCTGTGCGTAAAAAGCTCCTTTGTGTAAAGACTTCTCTGTGTAAAAGCCCCTGTGTGTGTAAAAGCTTCTGTGCGACTCCTCCCTCCAGCTTTCTTTCGGGTCACGCTGTCGTCCAGTTTCAATCTGCAACATTGTTTCTTGTGGAAGAAGGCAAAGAACAGGTGAAAGCATCGCAGGTTAAAAAATTGAACATAAACAGCGCACAAAATGCTGTAATTCATAGCATTTTGCGCTGTCAGATGGCAAGAACCCACGTAAATACCACAGTTTTAGTCCCCGAAAGTGGCCCGAACACTGTTATTTACAGTGTTTCGTTCACGTCACAATCTTCGATTTTTTGAAAAACGCGTAAATACCAGCGTTTTTTGCGTTCATCAAGGCAAAAAATCGGTTCAGAAAGGGAAGAAAATGCTGTAATTTACAGGGGTTTGGCGCCGCCACGGGCAAAAAACTGCGTAAATACCAGCGTTTCGGCGTCCAAAAGTGGCCAAAACACCGCTATTTACAGTGTTTCGTGCCTTCCACGTTTTCTTGAAATTGCAAAAACACTGTGAATACCAGCAGTTTTTGCGATCAACCCGCCAAAAATGCTGTAATTTACAGTGTTTTTTTTGCTGCGCTTTCAAAAACACTGGTATTTGCAGTGTTTTGTGCATCTTGGGTCCAGAAAGTATTGGTATTTACAGCATTTTCTGCGTTTTTGAATTGCTCCCGCAAAAGACGTCAAAACGCAAAAATGCTGTAATTTACAGCATTTTGTGACTTTCGAAAAGCGAAAAATCGTCCGAAAAATGTGTCAAAACGGCGCTTTTTCCGATTTTAGGTACCCTCAAAACGGGGGGGGGCGGGATTATGCTCTTGGAGACGCTTATGAGCGACCCGGATTCCGTCCAAAAAGCTCTCCCCCACCCTCCTGAAGGATTTTTGGTGTTTTTCGGGGCCCGGCGTCGGAGGGTCGGCGGCTTGGGGTGCGCCTCACCATAGAGCTCTAGTCGCTCTGGGACGCTCGTAGGGCAAGCCACTCGTGGGGAGCCGGCGGAGCCGAATTTAAGCGCTTACGCGCGACAGCCGGCCAGGGGCCCAACTATGTTGACCTGCTTCTTCTTGTTGTTGTTGTTGTTGCGGTGGTTGTGGTTGTGGTTGTGGTTGTGGTCGTTGTTGTGGTTGTTGGTTGTTGGTGGCTGGTTGGTTGTTGGTGGTTGGTGGTTGGTTGTTGGTTGTTGGGCCCATTTTGTGCCATCTTGGTCCGATGTTAGCCCATCTTTGGGCCCATGTTGCGCCCATCTTGGGGCTATGTTTGCTCATCTTGGGCCTATGTTAGCCCATCTTGGGCCCATGTTGCGCCCATCTTGGGGCAATGTTCGCCTATGTTGGGGCCATCGTGGGCCGATGTTGAGGCATCTTGGGGCTATGTTGGGGCATCTTGGGGCTATGTTGGGCGATCGTGCGCGATGTTAGTGCAAAAATATGTTGAATGTCACAGGGCCAAAAAACACTGTAAATTACAGGGGTTTCTGTCGACACGCGCGCCCTACCGGAGATCGGCGGCAGGGGCCCAACTATGTTGACCCATCTGTTGGCCTATGTTGACCTATCTTGCGAGCAATGTGGGCCCAGCTTGGAGCTATGTTGACCCAGCTTGGGGCTATGTTGGCCTATCTTGAAGGCTATGTGGGCCGATCTTGAGGCCTATGTCGGCCGATCTTGAGGCCTATGTTGGCCCATGTTGACCCGCGTGGAGCCAAAAGATCCGAAAAATGGGAACAGCAAAAAAACACTGTAAAACGCAGGATATTTTGAGGGTCGGCGGCCGTTCTTGGGGCTAGGTTGGCCCATCTTGGGGCTATGTTGGCCCATCTTGGGGCTATGTTGGCTCATCCTGGGGCTATGTTGGCCCATCTTGGGGCTATCTTGGCCCATCTTGGGGCTATGTTGGCCCATCTTGAGGCCTATGTTGGCCCATCTTGAGGCCTATCTTGGCCCATGTTGACCCATCTCAAACCACAAGAGCCGAAAAATGGGAAAAAATGCAAAGAGCACAAAACACCGTAAAACGCGGGGGTTTTTGGCCGGACCGGGTGGTCTGCGGCTGGGGCGGCGGCCCCTCTCTCCTACGGAGAGGAGAGAAACGCCTTCGGCAATGCCACGGCCAGGGGGCCCCTGGCCGGATTTATGAGGCTTACGCCTGACAGCCGGGCGCCGGCCAAAGCAGACCCATGCGTCGGGTGTAATCCATGTCCATGTTCTGGTGTTGTTGGTGGTGTTGTTGTTGTTGTTGTTGTGGTTGTTGTTGTTGTTGTTGTCGTTGTTGTTGTTGTTGTTGTTGTTGTTGTTGTTGTTGTCGTTGTCGTCGTTGTCGTTGTCGTTGTCGTTGTTGCTGTTGTTGTTGTTGTTGTTGTTGTGGTTGTTGTTGTTGTTGCTGTAGACGCTACGTTGCAGGCAACGCGGGGGATAGGACAACAGTCGTGTGGAAGACGGGGGCCGGGACTTCGGGCGTCCCGGCAGCATCCTTCGGTGGAATGGGGCTGACAGCCCGGGTGTACCCTAGGTGCACCGAAGTCGGGAGAGCCGTCTGGACTTATACCGTATACCAGCCAGTTATGGTAAATTTGGGACTGGTTTAGTTTGTTATGATTGCAATGGTCTAGCATATAGTCGGTTCGCCGCAGACGGTGCGTTGTTTCAAGTGTTTTCACCGAGGCAACAACGTTGGATGAGTAGAAGTTAGCAAGTGGAGGGGTACAGAGTTACGAGGGGCAGTGATGGGTAGCCAACATGCTTGTTAACCATACATGGCAGCATCCCCGTTTGCAACCTTATTGGTTATCAGTGTTTAGTGTGGTTAGAGACGATCAAAGGCATTTGGAAACCACGGCCATGTCTGCGTCTGTCTGACGCGTACACGGCGGGAGCGAGCGCAGAGCAGCGCTCAGCGCTGGCAGCGGCGGTGGTTTAGGGCTGCAGCTTGGTGAAGAAAGGCTCGGCGTGGCCGGTCGCTACAGTGCATCGTAGTCGAACACGACATCGAGGTAGGTGTCGTGCCGGCTGGAACGGCGGTGCTTGGGAGGGAGTAAATTAAGGGATCGGTTATTTGTTGCTGGTTTGTGGATAGCTTATGGACGGTAAAATTGGTGGCTTCTGCGGTGAGAACCCATGCAGTCTTTTAGGTTCATAAGTCGTTACTGCAAGGAGTATTTTTTCCCAAGCTGCAGCTCTACATCAGGCTCACATCAGCCCGCGTTCAGTCAACATCCAGCCATCCCCCTTTTTTTGTGGCTTTGGTTTCCCCGGTTTTTCGTGTTTGATCGAGAACATCCCTGTAAGCAACCTGTGGTTCCAAGCTGTAGGTCGGCAGTGTTCTTTTTGGAGACGGTCGCATGCAGACTTATTGCGTTTTGGTGACAGGTGTTCGAAGGCGAGTCCGGCGTGTTTGCTGGCGGCATGGCATGTTTGTGGTAAGCCAGCATGTTTGGAGCCCGCAAGTGCTCGTTTCTCCGACATGTTTGCGATGAGTAACGGCTCGCTTAAGAGAGACTGGAGGGAACTGACTGCCAGAGTACAGAACTGACGCGACTGCAGCAGCACTGCATTAGGATGACTGCTGAAAACTGATCGCGTGACTGCTGAAACATGGTGACAGGTGCTCTGGGGGCGACTCCGGCAAGTTTGTGGGTGGGCCGGCTAGTTTGTCGCAGCTCGCTTAAGAGAGACAGGAGGGAACTGACTGCAAGAGTACAGAACTGACGCGACTGCAACAGCACTGCGTTAGCATGACTGCTGAAAACTGACCGCGTGACTGCTGAAACATGGTGACAGGTGCTCTGGGGCGACTCCGGCAAGTTTGCGGGTGGCCTGGCTAGTTTGTTTCAGCTCGCTTAAGAGAGACCGGAGGAAACTGACTGCAAGCGTACTGAACGGATATAGATATAGATATATATATATATATTAATATATATATATTATACTTATCTATATATTTTTTCGTTTGGCACTTAAGTCAAGGCAAGGAGTTCCCGGCGGCGGGCGGCATGGCCGCACGCTGACCGGGGAAGCTGGCAGGGCCCCCCTGGAGAAAAGCCAAAAAGTTTGAAGAGCAGGGAGTTCCCGGCGGTGGGCGGCATAGCCGCACGCTGTCCGGGGAAGCTGGCAGGGCCCCCCTGGAAGGAAGTAGAGAAGCAGATACTTTTCCAAGCTGCACACGTACAGCAGCCTCATCTGAGTTCAGTCCACAGCCTGTTACTCCTTTTTTCGTTTTGTAGCTTTCACCCGGTGACTTCTCCACTCGTGAGTCGGCTTTGGCGTTGTTTGTGCAACGGCTCGTTTGAGAGTGACTGGAGGGAACGGACTGCAAAAGCACAGAACTGAACGTACTGCAGCAGCACTGCATGAGTTAGCATGATTGCTACAAACTGAGTGCACGGCAGCAGAAACATGATGACAGGTGCGCTGCGGGTGACCTGCCTTGTTTGTCGCACCTCGCTGACGCGAGACCGGAGGGAACTGACTGCAAGAGCAGAGAACTGAACAGACTGCAAATGCGTTGTATTAAAGGTGTGGGAAAGTGATTCCACAACTCTGGATATCTGGTGACAGGTGCTCCATCGCCACTCTGGCTGGTTTACTGGTGGCCTGGCTCGTTTGTTGGTCTCCGAGACGTTTTGAAGAGCCTCGACAAGGATTGCGCACCCTAGGAACACCTTAGTGACAGGCAGTGGGCAACTAGAAATGCGACCCCCCAACTGGCCACGTACTCAAGGTCACTGGGCTGGGGTTGCGGCGTGGCTGTTGCAGTGGGTTGAGCGTGGGCAGTTGACCGAAAGCAGTGTCTCGGAACCGGTGGTTGAAGTAGTCTGTGAAAAAGCTGCAACGAATGTTTCAGCAAGTGTTTCAAACACACCGAGGGGGCTAAACTTTGAACAGGGGACAGCAAACACCGCCACTGGTAAAGAAAGTCGAGCACGCAGTTTCTCCGCGGCTGTTGCGACAAGGCTCTAGGCTAAGCAAAGAAAGTCGACAGAGAAGTAAACACAGACACCCTTCACGACTAGAAGTAACACGCACACCCTTCACGAACGGAAGTAGGAGACGTAGGCGTAGGAAGTGTAAAACCGGAGCACTGCAGAAAGACATAAACGTAAACAGAGAAGAAGTAGGAGGGAAAATGTACTGCACAGAGCAAACCCCGACAAAAGGAGCATTGTAGAATTGGAAAATGAGTGGAACACTAGCAGTTGTGCTTGTAGAAGCAAAGGAGCCAGGACAGAATGAAGCACGTCACCACAGAAAACGAATTTGCACTGCACGATTGTCCCAAAGTGGACCTATGACAGAGTGGGATGCCAGAGCCAGTGCCATACTGCGTGAGCATGCTACCAAGGTAGCTGTCTACAGCATAGCAGTGAGCATGGTGTTCTGGCTTGCTTCCCAGGTCAAGAAGCATTGCTGCGCGCAGCAACAGTCACTGCATGCTGCGCAGAGCCAGGGGTCGCGCAACCGATCCAGCAAGCACACACACTGGACGCGAAGGGTGCCTGGAAAATATACATACTTGACGTGGGGCATGGCTGTAATCTCGGCAAGCTTGTGTGCCAGCACAAAGCAAGCAGATGTCCTGTTTGCAGTAAATCTCTTCACCTGTGTCTTTGCATGCCAAGCGCAACGTGCTCTAGCCAGTGCACGCCTGCGCAGTGGGTGGGTGAGGAAAGCACGTCGAGTGGGCAAAGCTCGGGTGAAAGCAAGGCGGCAACCAGGTTCGCCACGAAGTAGACTGCAAATGGTCATTGCCGCCATCTTCTTGTTCTCACCCGCCAGTTGGGTATGTGTGGAATGCGTTTGCCAGGGAAACATCGCAGCAGTGCAACCAGTCAGGAACGCATGGGCAACCGCTCGCAAACTGAGAAACCAGTTGATGCGTGCAATGCATGGCAACACGATGAAGAAAGCCCACAGACGACAAGCAGAAGCGTCCACACCCAGCCAATTCATAGAAACGAGTGCCGGCAGCAATCACGTAGCTAGCAAGACAGCCAGACTTGCAGACGCAGTGGATGCCGCCTCCTCGCTTCGCGCACAACCTAGCAACCCGAGTTGCCAGAAAGAAACGGAGGAGGATGAGGACCGGAAACTTGCCGTCCGTGTGCAGACCCGAATAGGGTGTGAGCTAATCAGAATCCCTGGTGACGGTTGGTGTTTTTTCCATGCAGTACTTCGCCATTGTTGCGGTTGGCAGTCGTGGTCGATACCCGAAGCTGCAAAGTTATACTTGCAAGCCTTAGAATGGATGTGTAAGCAAAAGAATGGACCCAGAGCAGATGAGGTTGCGATTGCCAGTGTGCCGTTTGATGACCGAGAAGCGGGCCTACACCTGGGGTTCCTTCAGCAAGCAGAGCAGTTGGAGGCGGCAGAAGGTTTGACAGCTGCCGAAATCGTGCTTTGGAGTAAAGTGGTGGCGGTTTTGGAAAAGCCACGGATGTTAGATTCCATTCACCATGGCTCAGTGGTGGAATTGTGGGCACTGACACAAGCCTTTGACTTTCACTGTCTCATTTGGAGCCAAGAAGATAACAAAAACATTTGGATCCGGGACATGGCCTACATCACCGATGCAGAAACACAACAGAAGTTGCAAGAACATCCCAATGTCTTAGAACTTTTCCACCGAAACACTGGCATCACCGGGCACTATGACCTCGTCCAACGCGCGGCAGCATTGCGCGAACCATTCCCTGAAACACCATGGTTGGAAACATGGAGAACACAGAGTGCAGAAGCAGTGTTGTGTCTTGCTGCAGAAAGCCTCCGAAACCCAGTGGAAGTGTCACCCATGTCGCTGCAGAGTCAATCATCGCACGTTGCAGATCAGAGTGCAGTGTGCGAAACGCATGCCGCAGAGGGTGCAGAGCGGCCAACGGCAGGGTCATCCGGGCAACCGCAGGGGACCAGCCGCACCACTGCGACAGAATCGGATGCAACAGCGCGGCAGCCAAATCGGTCGCAGCAGGTGCATGACACAACTGAAGCCGACAAAGAGGCAGCCGCTGGCGTCTGGGCAGGGCATGACGACGCAGAAGCGTCGGAGGGTGCAGCAACCGACGTGGATTCCGAAAGTTTGCTTTCCTGGGATTCAAACCTGTCCGAGACCACAGGTGAGGCTGAAGTAGAAGTCGCCGTGGACGCGACAAAGACATGGGTCACTGTCGAAGATCGTGACCAAGAACGCATTCGACGCACAGCATTCCAACTGCGACAACATCCCCTGCTGCCATCTCCAGCCGCGATGAGAGAATTCCCCACCATGCAGCCTAACAGTGGTCTTGTATACCCAGCCGTGCATTGCGCCTTTGAGGGATGCGGGTGGGCATCCGACACACAACCGTGCAACCCGCACTGGTCGAAGGAAAAAGTGTGGAACATGAAAGCAACAACATGGGCACACACTACAGTGCAGTGCTGTGGAAACGGGGTGGTGTGTTTATGGGCACACCTCGCTGAGTCTCATTCTGAACACTTTGCAGACATACCCCGGGAACTTGTGGCTTCAACATACACTGCTGCATTGATAGAAAAGGAACGTGGACAGGTCCCACAAGTTGGCTGGAGCGTCGATCGGCGCACGCTGCGGCGACTACGGGTCGATTTCGACGATAACACTTGCCAAGCATTGATTTGTGCCTGTTGCGCGCGAGTGAGTCCTGGGGGCATGGGAGGGGAGATTGCCTACATATCTGTCGAACAGTTATTCAATGCACTGACCCCAGAAGCCGTCAAAGCAAATTGGAACCTGGAAAGTTACATGACGCAATATGGTACGCTGGCTGCTGTGACAAATCGTTTCGACGCACATGAGTGGACTCGAACCCTGCCAGAAACCATCTGCGACGGCATGCAACTCATATGCTGCCCAGAAGATTTGCGCTGTGGGCGCTGCACCGAAAGTGCACTGCAACTGTGCGAGGCTTGTGAACTGCCATTGTGTCGCAATTGCCTGGAACACATGTGCAAACAGAACGCCTGTGCAGTGCCAGAGGCCCTTGCAAACGACAATTGGTTTGGATATCCAACAGAGTTGCTGTACACCCACAAAGTGCGGTGGATAGAAGCAGCGGCTGCCTCGCCTGTCTGGACTTCCGTTATCAATTACTACCTCGAGGCCGACCGAGGCAACTTGATCGAGGAACACTTACATCGGCCCGAACACAGGACAGCAATCCGAGGCAATGTGTCTTCCTTTAGCATTCCATGGGAAGAGGTGCTCGCTGCACTGGCCCCCGAGACTCGGCGGAACACTTCATGGGAAAAGTTGCCTCACCCGCCACATGTCCTCCAAGCTATTGTAAAAGTCAATGTGAAGGGCATGTTATACAATGAGGCAATCGAGTGGGTAGCAGGGGCACGCATCCGACCATGGGTCGTCAGTGCACTCTTGCATCACCTCATCGACGTGCAACATCCAATGTGTACGTCGCACTTGTCGGCAGAGGAGGCAAAAACAGCAGTGACGCAACGTGTGACTTTGACCTATGGGGTGGACGAAACAAGGCCGATAGTCGACTTGAAGCAAACTCCTTCACCTACTGTGACATCAATGGGTTCGGACCTTTTCGGGCCAAAATCTCGGCAAGCAGAGACTGAGAGCATGGAGGCGGAAGCTATCCAGAGCCTGGCTCAAGAGATTTCCGGTTCCGGAAGGACAACTGCACCGCGGAATGAGGTCAGTGCAGGGATAAGACGCCAGAGCAGCGCTCAGGCAGCAGCCGGTGTGCACTCAGAACCAACCATTTCAAATAACCAGACTGACTCTCTACCGATGAGCGGCAAGAGCTCGTCTCAGCCAGCGTTTGAGGTGCAACACCTCGAGCCTTCCTGTGTGAAGACTGCATCCCCAAAGCTAGTTTCCCAGCTGCAATCCGAAGAGGCAACCCATGTGTACCGCAAAACGTTTCCACAGCATACAAGCCAGAGCGGGGATGACGCAACCATGCACGACATGCCAACCCACAGAATGAACCAGATGGTAGCAGAGACAATAGGTCAAGGCAGCCCGCAGGTGACAGCCGAAGTCGGAGCAGAAGCGGCCTCGTCACAGAAGCAAGAAGTTACAGTGCCAACACCTAGCCAAGGCAAATCTCAACCAATGACCATTTCAAATAACCAGACTGATTTTCTAACGATGAGCGGCAAGAGCTCGTCTCAGCCAGCGTCTGAGGTGCAACACCTCAAGCCTTCTTGTGTGAAGACTGCATCCCCAAAGATAGTTTCCCAGCTGCAATCCGAAGAGGCAACCCATGTGTACCGCAAAACGTTTCCACAGCATACAAGCCAGAGCGGGGAGGACGCAACCATGCACGACATGCCAACCCACAGAATGAACCAGATGGTAGCAGAGACAATAGGTCAAGGCAGCCCTCATGTGACAGCCGAAGTCGGAGCAGAAGCGGCCTCGTCACAGAAGCAAGAAGTTACAGTGCCAACACCTAGCCAAGGCAAATCTCAACCAATGACCATTTCAAATAACCAGACTGATTCTCTAACGATGAGCGGCAAGAGCTCGTCTCAGCCAGCGTCTGAGGTGCAACACCTCAAGCCTTCTTGTGTGAAGACTGCATCCCCAAAGATAGTTTCCCAGCTGCAATCCGAAGAGGCAACCCATGTGTACCGCAAAACGTTTCCACAGCATACAAGCCAGAGCGGGGAGGACGCAACCATGCACGACATGCCAACCCACAGAATGAACCAGATGGTAGCAGAGACAATAGGTCAAGGCAGCCCTCATGTGACAGCCGAAGTCGGAGCAGAAGCGGCCTCGTCACAGAAGCAAGAAGTTACAATGCCAACACCTAGCCAAGGCAAATCTCAACCAATGCATGCAAAGCCTGCGCCGGATGCCTCGCCGGGCGACAACCCATCACCACAGGTGAGAGGCCAGAGCAGCGCTCAGGCAACCACAGCAGACAAAAGGCACGAAGATGCCACTTCGGCTCTTCCGAGCCATTCTAGGAATTTCTTCGTTGCCAGTGGAGACGCAAGCCAGCCGCTGCCGCAGAAGCATGCAACGCCCGAGTCAGTTGCAGACACAGCTTTGAATGGCGAATCCTTCGTGGGCAGTGTGAGACCCAACGTCTTGTCACAAGATTATACGGGAGCAGAGTGGAAAGACCCCGACGTCGACATGTTGTTGCAATTGAGCAATGCGACGGACACACTCACCATTCGAACCGGGCACAACTTCTGGGACCAGTGGCAAAATGATTTTCTTCCATGGGCCTTTCCTTTCAGCATCCCCGCACCCGTCAGTGGTCCGGACTTTCCCCACAAAGAGCGACCACGGAGGCCCGAAGATGCGCCGCACTTGCAGCCCTTGGCGCACTTGAAACTCCTGGCCGGACGCATCGAGAGTTCGCTTCGCAACTCGTGGGACCTGATTCCCGGGCTGCGAAGATTGACTTTCAAATGGCACTCCGTGTGGCAAGGCTCGCTTTGGCGGAAATGGAAGTCGCAAAAGCAAGGCATTGCACCGGTACCAACGCTCAAGTGGGTGCAAGCGGCACGCGGCCTCTACAACAAGCTCAGATCCGGCACCTATCTCACTGCAGGTGGCAAGCCGAAACCCATCCAGTTCGATACACGGAAATTGCCTTATGCACGAGGCCTCACAGTAGATGAAAAAGAATTGCTCCAGGACGTTAAAGGCATGCAAGGCCATATGCCTGGAACGATTGAAGTACGACGTCGCATTGGACGCTTCCTCTTCGGGGCCAGGGTTGAGATGGGAGAACCCCTCTTCATCACGATATCACCTACAACCCGTCATAACACCTTGTGCATCAAATTCAGCCGCTATCGCGCCGCTGATCCAGGCGGAGCCGAAGAAGGAGCACGCGATCGCCCCAAGCTATGGGACACCGCAGAAGCGAACATCGAAGTGCCGCCTTACGACACCCGCAGACAGCTTGCTGCGAGGGATCCGTGGGCCGTCGTTCTCAGCTTCCAAACAGTGGTGCGGTGCATCTTCGCCAAACTGCTCGGCATCCGCATGTGCTTTCGTTGCCCAGCATGCGATTGCCGCGATGCACGCGGACACGGGTGTCATGTGACGGGGGGCATCCTTGGCCTTGTCACCGGCCTATGCGGGGCAATCGAATATCAAGCCAATTCCACACCGCATTTCCACTGCAACGTGTACATCGCTTCCATTTGGCAACATTCTTTGAGTGAACTTGCAGCCAAGCTGAATGACAGCACCATCACTTGCGAGGACGTGCGCCAATTCTTGACATGGGCACACGCCGAATCTCATCCTGACCCAGCAAGCCATACGCAACAGCAAGACCACCTCGAAGCAGACTGGGCCCAGAACAACTGCAAAGCAAGCCACGATTTTTTGTGTCAGTGGCCACAATTCCTTACCGAAGACAAAGCGGCCAGCCCATGGGTGAATGCAGCAGTGGAACCGAAGCAGGCATTGGCCGACGCAAGTCGTTTCATCCACCAATATCGTCTCGCAGCACAGAACAAGATCAGCCACCAGCAAATTCACTGGCATCCGTGGAACATCGTGCAAAAATGTCGGTTGCCTATAGCCGCTTGCCGAAAGAAGGGGGCGCCAAACAAGTGTAAGCACAATTTTCCAAAAGTGCAGAACGATAAAGTTCGAGTGATTTGTAGAGGGAACGCACGAAAATTTGCCCAGAGCACTGCCGGGCGGCGAAATGCATTAGGCATGGTCTTAGACAAAAGAGACGATCCGTGGTTATCAGGCACAATGCACGCATTCACCCTCATGTTATTCGGTAATTCACACACTGCAATAAATTTCCGCGTGCCTCTGTCGGCAACCACTCACGACGAAGACTGCAAGCGTGGCTGCTTGGCAAAAAACATGCTCCCAAAACTCCAACGGGCAATGGCACAAGCAGCCCGCCGATCCACCAGATACTTCACCGGCTACTTGCAGAAGCCGCAGCCGTTAGGCAAAAAGGAATTGCAACAAGCAGCCAAGCAATTGCATTTCCTGGAAGAAGCAGCTGCAAAAGATGACGCTGCAGCACACTACCGCAAAGTTGTGCACCGAGTCTTTGGGGACCTCGAATTTCGTTGCTCAGTGCGCCCGGTGACCGAGGAATTCATGCTTGCAGGCTTTGGCAACATGGCGGATCCCACCGCGGCCGAATGCATCCGCACTTTCCCCGTAGTCCCATTTATAGGCATGGACTGGCTCAGTATCTTAGACTCCGTAACAGAAGTGCGGCATAAAATAGAACCCCCAAACCCCTATAAAACCACCATTAAGACATCGGAAATTTATGGCTGGCGAGGGACCGACGAGCGGGTGTTCCACTTGTGTCCGTGGGAGTTTATCAAATGGTGGAGTCTAAAAAAATTGCAGCCGCCCACCAAAAATGCAACTGAAGACGGACAAGGGCTCAGTGTTTGGGTGAGTAAGCAAGGCACCGACAGAAAACCTGTGGATGGCTGGCAATATGGCCGCGATTACATTTGGAAACATCCATTGCCAAACAGCCGAGCTGCCAACCTTGTCCGGCTACCGCAGTGCCATGGATGCAGTCGAGTGCAGGATTACTATCTGGAAAGACAGACCGAACCGCTGATCCCATATCCGACGACATGTCCGTTGCCGAAGCCCGACATGTCCAAGGATGCACAGGCGAGGCTCCTGAATGTCTATCTGAGGCCCTGGACACTTGATCTGAAAAGTGCTACCCCGCATGTTCCGCATATCAGTGCCTTAGACTTAGAGATAAGAAGTAATAGTCTCAACCCCGGTAAACGCCTGTTCACCAAAACCGCACCGGGTCCAAGAAGTCACCACTTAGCATGGAGAGCATATATCCAGCACCATGTTGTGTCTGAGCATGCAGCTCGCACTATTCGAAACTTTCTCTCCGCAACGGAATGTGATCCAGAAGAAGTCGACCTGGCCGAAACACCTGCCAAGCCAACAGACCATGAAGTGGATACGACCTGGGTAACGTCTGACACCATCAATAAACTTGTCCGAGGCGTGGGCTTCGAATATTCGAAACGGTCAGGTCCGGCGGTACGCCGCATAGTCGAGGAATGGGAAGCTAGTCCGCAGGTTGATGCACTAAACTCTTGGTTTGTAAACACTGGTATCACGGACATAAAGCTTGACCGAATTCAAAGTAAAACGCAGCAACCGACACCGTGGGGCCGGCGTGCTTGCTGGCGGCCTGGCATGTTTGTGGTAAGCCAGCAGGTTTGGAGCCCGCAGGAGCTCGTTTCACCGACGTGTCTGCGATGAGCAACGGCGCGCTTAAGAGAGACTGGAGGGAACTCACTGCCAGAGTACAGAACTGACGCCACTGCAGCAGCACTGCATTAGGATGACTGCTGAAAACTGAGTGCGCGACCGCTTAAACATGGTGACAGGTCCTCTGGGGGCGACTCCGGCAAGTTTGCGGGTGGCCCGGCTAGTTTGTCGAAGCTCGCTTACGAGAGAGAGGAGGAAACGTACAGAACCGACGCGATTGCAACAGCACTGCGGTAGCATGACTGCTGAAAACTGACGCGTGACTGCTGAAATATGGTGGCAGGTGCCTTGGGGCGACCCCGGCAAGTTTGCGGGTGGCCTGGCTAGTTTGTCGCAGCTCGCCGCAGAGAGACCGGAGGAAACTGACTGCAAGAGTACTGCACGATATACTTAGATAGCTTCGAATGATCTATATCGGAAAAGAAAATATATCCATATATATTTTTTTTTCGTGTGGAACTGAAGAAGCTTCAACAAATATCTCAGCAAGGTCTTCAAAGACACAGAGGGGGCGAAAATTTGGACAGGGGACAGCAAATACCGCGATTGGGAAACGAAGTAGGGCACACAGTTTCTCCGCGGCCGTTGCGACAAGGCTCGAGGCTAAGCAAAGAAAGCCGACAGAGAGGGAAACACACACACACACCCTCCACGAACGGAAGTAGGAGACGTAGGCGTAGGAAGTCTAAAACCGGAGCACTGCGGAAAGACATACCTGTAAACAGTGAAGAAGTAGGGGGGAAAATGCACTGTACAGAGCAAACCGCGGCAAAGGAGCATTGCAGAATTAGAAACTGAGTGGAACACTTGCAGTTGTGCTTGTAGAAGCAACGGAGGCAGGACAAAAGGAAGCACGCCACCACAGACAACGAATTCGCACAGTACGAGTGGCCCAAAGCGGACAGCCATGACACAGTGGGATGCCCATCCCACTGTGTCATGGGTGTCCGCTTTGGGACAATCGTGCGGTGCGAATTCGTTGTGTGTGGTGTGCGCGAGCACGCCACCAAGGTAGCCGTCTACTGCATAGCACTGAGCATGGTGTTCTAGCTTGCCTCCGAAGTCAAGAAGCATTGTTGGGCGCGGCGGCAGTCAGTGCAGGCTGCGTGTGGCGAGGGGACGCGCAACCGAGCCGCTTTGTGCTGACACACAAGCATGCTGCGGTGACTCCCATGCCCCAGCGCAAAGATGTATATTTCCCCGGCACCCTCCGAGTCCAGTGTGTGTCCAGCCAGTACACACACTGGATTGGGAGGTTGCCGGGGAAATATACATCTTTGAGCTGGGGCATGGGAGTCACCGCAGCATGCTCGTGTGTCAGCACAAAGCAGTTAGATTTCCTGTTTCTCACCCAACGGCTGCATCCATGAGACAAGCGAAGCTTCTCAATGACAGAGGTCAGCCACCACCCCAAGCCAGTTAATACTCGTCCTCGGCAGAGTCCCACGAAGAACAGGCAGAGAGGAACCATTTTTGCGGCCACTTTGTACAGAATCCACGACGACCGTCCAGCTAGTTCACATGAGAAGAAAACCGTTCTCTTAGCCCAGGGAATACATGTTCATAATCTCACCCAACCATACATGTTAATAATCTCACCCAACTCCTGCATCCGACGCAGTATTGGAGGAGGTACTGTCATGTGCAACACTCAGCCAGACTATCGTTCAGCCTTTCCAGAACGCGGCAAGAGCACCGCAGCCATTGCACCCCCAGAGCAGCGGCCAGAGCAGCGCTCAGGCGCACCGAGAATCACCAGCAGCCGAGAGCAAATGACCTTCGAGTAGCATAGTCCCAGGACGAACCGGCCGAGAGGCACCACTTTTGCTGCCACCTTTTTCAGAATCCACGACAATACGAAGCCAGTTCAGAACATTTCTTTGTATAGTCCCGAAAAACATCCACGCATAGTCCCACGACGAACAGGCCGAGAGGAACCATTTTTGCTGCCACCTTTTTCAGAATCCACCACAATCCCACGCATAGTCCACACGACGAACCGGCCGAGAGGCACCACTTTTGCTGCCACCTTTTTCTGAATCCACGACAATACGAAGCCAGTTCAGAACATTTCTTTGTATAGTCCCGAAAAACATCCACGCATAGTCCCACGACGAACAGGCCGAGAGGAACCATTTTTGCTGCCACCTTTTTCTGAATCCACCACAATCCCACGCCGTTTGGTTCAGCCTTTCCCGAACTCTGCAAGAGCACTGCAGCGATTGCACCCCCAGAGCAGCGGCCAGAGCAGCGCTCAGGCGCACCGATAATCACCAGCAGCCGAGAGCAAATGACCTTCAAGTAGCTGCGCCACTATGCAAAAGCCTGACCGCACAGCCGCAGCCAGAGCAGCGCTCAGCGCACCGTGCAAAGCAAGGCCTAGGGCAGCAGCCAAAGAACCGCGCCCACTCAGTGTCCGTCGCAGTCAAAAAAAAGGCCGTTCAGTGCGTGGTGTCCCAAACCTGTCGAACGCAGTGTCAGTGACCGCCACCGTGCGCACATCACACCACGCCAGGTCTACGACGACATCGAGCTGAGTCGGTGGGGGCCCGAGCAACCCCTCCCTGTGCAAGACGGGGACCGGGACTTGGGGCATCCCGGTAGCATCCTCCCCAGTGGAGGGGGCTGACTGCCCTGGCTAGCGCAACGCAGCCATAGTCGGGTGAGCCGTCGCACAGACAGACGCAGCCACTGAGCTCGAGACCAAAGAAGCGGTGGTTGTTGGTATCGTTGTCGTCGTGGTCGTCGTCGTCGTCGTCGGCAGCGGCGTCGTCGTCGTCGTCGTCGGCGTTCTCGTTGTCGTCGTCGGCGTCCTCGTCGTCCTCGTCGTCGTTGTTGTTGTTGTTGTTGTTATTGTTGCAGCCACAGAGCTCGAGACCAAAGAAGCGGTGGTTGTTGGTATCGTTGTCGTCGTCGTCGTCCTCGTCGGCAGCGGCGTCGTCGTCGTCGTCGGCGTTCTCGTCGTCGTCGTCGGCGTCCTCGTCGTCCTCGTCGTCGTTGTTGTTGTTGTTGTTGCAGCCACAGAGCTCGAGACCAAAGAAGCGGTGATTGTTGGTATCGTCGTCGTCGTCGGCGTCGTCGGCGTCGTCGGCGTCCTCGTCGTCGTCGTTGACGTCGGCGTCGTCGTCGTCGTTGTTGTTGTTGCAGCCACAGAGCTCGAGACCAAACAAACGGTGGTTGTTGATATCGTTGTCGTCGTCGTCGTCGTAGTCGTCATCGTCGCGGTCGCCGTCGTCGTCGTCGTCGTCGCTGTTGTTGTTCTTGTTGTTGTCGTTGACGTCGTCGTTATTGTTGTTGTCGTTGTTCTTATTCTTGTTGTTGTTGTTGTTGTGGTTGTCGTTGTCGTCCTTGTTTTTTTTTTGTTGTTGTTCCTCTGTTGCGTCGTCGTCGTCGTCCTCGTCGGCGACGTCGTCGGCGTCCTCGTCGTCGGCGTCGTCGTCGTCGTCGTTGTTGTTGTTGCAGCCACAGAGCTCGAGACCAAAGAAACGGTGGTTGTTGGTCTCGTTGTCGTCGTCGTCGTCGTCGGCGTCGTCGTCGTCCTCGTCGTCGTCGTTGACGTCGTCGTCGTCGTCGTTGTTGTTGTTGATGTTGTTGCAGCCACAGAGCTCGAGACCAAAGAAGCGGTGGTTGTTGGTATCGTTGTCGTCGTCGTCGTCGGCGGCGTCATCGTCGTCGGCGTCCTCGTCGTCGTCGTCGACTGTTGTTGTTGTTGTCGTTGTTGTTGTTGCTGTTCCCCGATGTTGGCCCTATTTGTGGTTGCCAATGTTGGGCCTATGTTGGGCCATGTTGGGCCCATGTTGGGCCATCTTGGGGCCAGCTTGGGCCTATGTTGGGCCGTCTAGAGCCATCTTGGAGCCATGTTGGGCCTATGTTGGGCCATCTTGGGCCTATATTGGCCCTATGTTGGCGCAGGCTTGCCCCTATCTGAGCCTTATGTTGCCCCATGTAGCCCACATCTTGGCCGATGTTGGCCCTATGTTGGCACCAAGGCCGTCAAGATGTCCAGTTTTCCGTTCCGGACCCCGTCCGAAGACCCAAAACCATGAAAAACCCATGGTTTTTTAACGTCGCCAAGATGAAACCTGGAGACGGCGAAGGCCACAAAACCCTGTAAAAAACGATGTTTTTTGAACACCACCCGCAGAATACACTGTAAATTACACGTATAATCGTGGGTCGGGGGTGAACCGGAATCGACACGGGGTCGACACCAGGTAAGTACGAGGTGGTCGGCGGCAGGGGGGGCGAGCGTATATAACCTTCGGTTACCACCGAAGGCCTCCGGCGAGGACACGGGCGCGGGGCCGGCGCCCGGATTTAAGGGCTGACGCCCCTCGTCGGCTCCGCCGGATTTCTCGACCCTCCATTTCATCGCAGTGTGGGCTTGAAAGCTTTTGGATGGGGACCTGCTTCAGAAATATAGTCCTTATGTTTTTTGAAAAAAGTTCATCGAATAGGAACTTTGTTGGAAATAGGCGGCTTTTTTGGGGAGCAAGTGAGTTCCCGAAAGCTCCTGCCAAGGGTTTTTCCCGAAGAACTGCTGCCAATTTCAACTTGTTACTTCGTGTAAAGGCGCCTCTGTGCAAAGACTTCTCTGTCTAAAGCTTTTGTGTGTAAAAGTTTCCGTGTGTAAAAACCACTTTGTGTAAAGACTTCTTTGTGTAAAAGCTTCTGTGTGTGAAAGCTTCTCTGTGTGAAACGTCTGTGTAAAGATTTCACTGTGTGTAAAAGCTTCCGTGTGTAAAAACTTTCTGTGTAAAGTGTAAAGGCTTCTCTGTGTAAAAGCTTCTGTGTGTAAACGCGTCTGTGTGTAAAAGCTATATATCTGTGTAGAGACTTCTTTGTGTAACAGCTTCTGTGTGTAAAGGCTCCTAGATGTTTGTGTGCAAAAGCTCCTTGGAGTAAAGACTTCTCTGTGTAAAACCTTCTGTGTGTAAAAAGCTCCTTTGTGTAAAGACTTCTCTGTGTAAAAGCCCCTGTGTGTGTAAATGCTTTTGTGTGTAAAAGCTCCCCTGTGTAAAGGCTTCTCTGTGTAAAAGCTTCTGTGTGCAAACGCGTCTGTGTGTAAAAACTCTCTCTGTCAGGCCTTCTTCGTGTAAAAAGTTCTGTGTGAAAAAGCTCCTGGACGTTTGTGTGCAAAAGCTCCTTGGAGTAAAGACTTCTCTGTGTAAAACCTTCTGTGTGTAATAAGCTCCTTTGTGTAAGGACTTCTCTGTGTAAAAGCCCCTGTGTGTGTAAAAGCTTGCTGTGTGTAAATGCTTTTGTGTGTAAAAGCTCCTCTGGGTGAAGGCTTCTCTGTGTAAAAGCTTCTGTGTGCAAACGCGTCTGTGTGTAAAAACTCTCTCTTTCAGGCCTTCTTCGTGTAAAAAGTTCTGTGTGAAAAAGCTCCTAGACGTTTGTGTGCAAAAGCTCCTTAGAGTAAAGACTTCTCTGTGTAAAACCTTCTGTGTGTAAAAAGCTCCTTTGTGTAAAGGCTTCTCTGTGTAAAAGCCCCTGTGTGTGTAAAAGCTTGCTGTGTGCAAATGCTTTTGTGTGTAAAAGCTCCTCTGTGTAAAGGCTTCTCTGTGTAAAAGCTTCAATGTGCAAACGCGTCGGTGTGTAAAAACTCTCTCTGTCAGGCCTTTTTCGTGTAAAAAGTTCTGTGTGAAAAAGCTCCTAGACGTTTGTGTGCAAAAGCTCCTTAGAGTAAAGACTTCTCTGTGTAAAACCTTCTGTGTGTAAAAAGCTCCTTTGTGTAAAGGCTTCTCTGTGTAAAAGCCCCTGTGTGTGTAAAAGCTTGCTGTGTGCAAATGCTTTTGTGTGTAAAAGCTCCTCTGTGTAAAGGCTTCTCTGTGTAAAAGCTTCTGTGTGCAAACGCGTCTGTGTGTAAAAAGCCTTCTGTGTAAAGACTTCTTTGTGTAACAGCTTCTGTGTGTAAAGGCTCCTAGATGTTTGTGTGCAAAAGCTCCTTAGAGTAAAGACTTCTCTGTGTAAAACCTTCTGTGTGTAAAAAGCTCCTTTGTGTAAAGACTTCTCTGTGTAAAAGCCCCTGTATGTGCAAAAGCTTCTGTGCGACTCCTCCATCCAGCTTTCTTTCGGGTCACGCTGTCGTCCAGTTTCAATCTGCAACATTGTTTCTTGTGGAAGAATGCAAAGAACAGGTGAAAGCATCGCGGGTTAAAAAATTGAACATAAGCAGCGCACCAAGTGCTGCAATTTACAGCATTTTGCGCTGTCAGATGGCAAGAACCCGCGTAAATACCACAGTTTTAGTCCCCGAAAGTTGCTAAAACACTGTTATTTGCAGGGTTTCGTTCACGTCACGATCTTCGATTTTTTGAAAAACGCGTAAATACCAGCATTTTTTGCGTTCATCAAGGCAAAAAATCGGTTCAGAAAGGGAAGAAAATGCTGTAATTTACAGGGGTTTGGCGCCGCCACGGGCAAAAAACTGCGTAAATACCAGCGTTTCGGCGTCCAAAAGTGGCCAAAACACCGCTATTTACAGTGTTTCGTGCCTTCCACGTTTTCTTGAAATTGCAAAAACACTGTGAATACCAGCAGTTTTTGCGATCAACACGCCAAAAATGCTGTAATTTACAGTGTTTTTTTGCTTGGCTTTCAAAAACACTGGTATTTGCGGTGTTTTGTGCATCTCGGGTCCAAAAAGTATTGGTATTTACAGCATTTTCTGCGTTTTTGCACGGCTCCCGCAAAAGACGTTAAAACGCGTAAATTACAGCATTTTGTGCCTTTCGAAAAGCGAAAAATCGTCCGAAAAAGGCGTCAAAACGGCGCTTTTTCCCGATTTTAGGTACCCTCAAAACGGGGGGGGGGGCCTTTTGCTCTTGGAGACGCTTATGAGCGACCCGGATTCCGGCCAAAAAGCTCTCCCCCACCCTCCTGAAGGATTTTTGGGCTGACGCCCCTCGTCGGCTCCGCCGGACCACGGCCCTCCATTTCATCGCAGTGTGGGCGTGAAAGTTACTGAATGAGGACCTGCTTCAGAAATATATTCCTTAGGTTTTTTGGAACATATTTGTTGGAATAGACGATTTTTTGGGGAGCAAGTGAGTTCCCGAAAGCTCCTGCGAAGGGTTTTTTTCCTAAAGAACTGCTGCCGATTTCAACTTGTTACTTCGTGTAAAGCCGCCTCTGTGCAAAGACTTCTCTGTGTAAAAGCTTTTGTGTGTAAAAGTTTCTGTGTGTAAAAACCACTTTGTGTAAAGACTTTTTTGTGTAAAAGCTTCTCTGTATGAAAGCACGTCTGTGTAAAGATTTCTCTGTGTGTAAAAAAGCTTCCGTGTATAAAAACTCTCTGTGTAAAGGCTTCTCTGTGTAAAAGTTTCTGTGTGTAAACGCGTCTGTGTGTTAAAGCTCTCTGTGTAAAGACTTCTTTGTGTAACAGCTTTTGTGTGTAAAAGCTCCAAGACGTTTGTGTGAAAAAGTTCCTCAGAGGAAAGACTTCTCTGTGTAAAACCTTGCTGTGTGTAAACGCTTTGCTGTGTAAACGCTCCTCTGTGTAAAGGCTTCTCTGTGTAAAAGCTTCTGTGTGCAAACGCGTCTGTGTGTAAAAAGCCCTCTGTGTAAAGACTTCTTCGTGTAAAATTTTCTGTGAGTAAAAGCTCCTAGACGTTTGTCTGCAAAAGCACCTTAGAGTAAAGACTTCTCTGTGTAAAACCTTCTGTATGTAAAAAGCTCCTTTGTGTAAAGACTTCTCTGTGTAAAAGGCCCTGTGTGTGTGGGTAAAAGCTTCTGTGCGTCTCCTCCCTCCAGCTTTCTTTCGGGTCACGCTGTCGTCCAGTTTCAATCTGCAACGTTGTTTCTTGTGGAAGAGTGCAAAATAATGCAAAGAACATGTGAAAGCATCGCGCGTTTAAAAATTGAACATAAACAGCGCACAAAGTGCTGTAATTTACAGCAAAGTGCCTAAAACACTGTTATTTACAGGGTTTCGTTCACGTCACGATCTTCGATTTTTTGAAAAACGCGTAAATACCAGCGTTTTTTGCGTTCATCAAGGCAAAAAATCGGTTCAGAAAGGGAAGAAAATGCTGTAATTTACAGGGGTTTGGCGCCGCCACGGGCAAAAAACTGCGTAAATACCAGCGTTTCGGCGTCCAAAAGTGGCCAAAACACCGCTATTTACAGTGTTTCGTGCCTTCCACGTTTTCTTGAAATTGCAAAAACACTGTGAATACCAGCAGTTTTTGCGATCAACCCGCCAAAAATGCTGTAATTTACAGTGTTTTTTTGCTGCGCTTTCAAAAACACTGGTATTTGCAGTGTTTTGTGCATCTCGGGTCCAAAAAGTATTGGTATTTACAGCATTTTTTGCATTTTTGCACGGCTCCCGCAAAAGACGTTAAAACGCAAAAATGCTGTAATTTACAGCATTTTGTCCATTTCGAAAAGCTGAAAATCGTCCGAAAAATGTGTCAAAACGGCACTTTTTTCCGATTTTAGGTACCCTCCAAACGGGGGGGGGGGCCTTTTGCTCTTGGAGACGCTTATGAGCGACCCGGATTCCGGCCAAAAAGCTCTCCCCCACCCTCCTGAAGGATTTTTGGTGTTTTTCGGGGCCCGCCGTCGGAGGGTCGGCGGTTTGGGGCGCGCCTCACCTTAGAGCTCTAGTCGCTCTGGGACGCTCGTGGGGCAAGCCACTCGTGGGGAGCCGGCGGAGCCGAATTTTGGTGTTTTTCGGGGCCCGGCGTCGGAGGGTCGGCGGTTGGGGGCGCGCCTCACCTTAGAGCTCTAGTCGCTCTGGGACGCTCGTAGGGCAAGCCACTCGTGGGGAGCCGGCGGAGCCGAATTTAAGGGCTGCCGCCCCTGCCGCCGACCCCGGTGTGTACACCTATGTGCCACAACTTGAATGTAGTCGGCCTCATTTTCTTGTCCGAGATGAACTCAGAGTGTGTTGCGTAGATAACTTCACAGGTTGAGGTGTGTTTCGTAGCATTCCCTATGAACAGTATTGGTGCACAGTTCAAGTTCTTGTATAGGAGGGTGTGGTTTCAACTCTAAAGGGCACTTGCTGTTGTTGTTGTTGTTGCTGTTGCTGTTGCTGCTGCTGCTGGTGGTGGTGGTGGTGGTGGTGGTGTTGGTATTGGTGTTGGTGCCTCTGAAGGACGGAGAAGTCCCAAAATTGCACCCCGAAAATGCCTAACGTAACTTCTGAAACCCATAGAAAATGATGCTTTTGGCTCCTTCTTCCTCTTGCTGCTGCTATGAATTTTGGCTACCTTTTCCTCCTGCTACTGCAGAGGCTTTTGCTGCTGCTGCGGCTGGTCCCCCGATGGAAAAACACCATGGAAAAAATCACCTCCCGGCAGGGAAACACCATACCTCTGAAGGACGGAGAAGCCCCAAAATTGCACCCCGAAAATGCCTAACGTAACTTCTGAAACCCATAGAAAATGATGCTTTTGGCTCCTTTTTCCTCTTGCTGCTGCTATGAATTTTGGCTACCTTTACATCCGGTCCCCAAATCAGAAAACACCATGGAAAAAATCACCTCCCGGCAGGGAAACACCATACCTCTGAAGGACGGAGAAGCCCCAAAATTGCACCCCGAAAATGCCTAACGTAACTTCTGAAACCCATAGAAAATGATGCTTTTGATTCCTTTTTCCTCTTGCTGTTGCTATGAATTTTAGCTACCTTTACATCCGGTCCCCAAATGGGAAAACACCCTGGAAAAAATAACTTCGACAGATTCTGTTGCCTGCGGCTGCTAGCAGTAAAACAGCTTCGAAAAAATCACCTCCCGGGGGCGAAACACCATGCCTCTGAAGGACGGAGAAGCCCCAAAATTGCACCCCGAAAA
>CAMXCT020004990.1:395660-478218 GCA_947184155.2 Cladocopium goreaui | reverse complement strand
GTTGTGAAGCAAACTGTGATGGATCTGATTTCTGAGCGTCTGGCACAAAGACTGTGGAAGCAAGCACGTGCTCTTCATCTTGGGAGTTCGACTCCAAAGACTGAACATTCACTGACTCCGGCCTACCCCCATACAAAATGCTTTGGATTTGATTCGTCTTTCCTTTCTTCTTTTTGGCTGTCCGCTTTGTTTGGGATTCAGATTGTTGGTCTGCCAGTTTGGCTGGAAGTTCTGCTGATTCAATGAATCCCATTGATGTCCTGAATTTCAAAAACAGCTTCATTCCTAAACACTTGGTCAAAATATCTGCAATTTGCTGTGAACCCTCGACCCATGTGAGAATGATGGTTCTTCTTCGGACCATCTCTTGGCAGAAACAAATTCTCAACTCAACATGGCGACTGCGTCGTTGGAGCCCTTGTGAGGTCAGGACTCGGATGGCTGCTTGGGAATCACAACGGACTTCCACCTCAATGGCTGTGGCATGTTCAAGGTCTTCATCAACTAATCCAAAAATCAGGGAGTTTGCAAGACTGTGTATTCGATCTGAAGCTTGAAAACTTTCATGGATGTTGGTCACATGCGCGTGAGTTTCTAGAAAAAGATGCTCAGAGATACGCTTGATTCCCATGCTCTCTTGAAAGGATTCAGCTAATGCTGACAGTTCTGACTCGCAACTTGAAAGTGCGACCACTTGTTGCAATCTTGTGAAAGCTTTGATGATGGACCCGCGATAAAAAACACACGCGCCAGAAATTGATCTACGCTTGAGAAAGCGCATTGGGGCCCAGCTGGCATCACAGTAGATTACCAAGCGTTGCGCTTCTTGTTCCTCGATGGTTGCTTCGGGAGATGGGAATCTCTGGTAAATGCCTCTTTGGCTTTTCATGAATTTCAACACTGATCTCAGATCTCAAAGCCTTTTCATGGCGATCTTGCGGTGTGGCCATGCCTGTGGCTAGCAAAGCTATGTATACATTGATGAAAACATATGTTTGGGACATCCAGGACAGTTTGCCTAAGGCTGCTCTGTACCGCATGGCCGCATCTGGGGATAATTCATCAGACTTGGAACTGTCTTCAAGTATCGGTCGAAGATCTGGAGGATTTATACTGGCAGTGCTGATGCTGTAGGCCTCAAACATACCATCTAAATAGTTTTCATCCAGACTGATGGGTAATCTCTTTGCTGTTGGATTTTCTTTCGATGTTGCGGCCAAGAAAACGCAAACTGCCACCCCCTTCAAAACTTCGCTCTATAAGCCCCGTGCGTTTTACTTTTAGGTGTAGGGCCAAATGGTCTTGAACGGCAACTGCAAATACCTTACTCGGGGCAAACACGAGCAGATCATCAACGTATGCAACTACTTGCACCCATGCCTTTCCATGCCCTTTGACTGAAACCTCTCCAGAAAAAACAGTTGTTTCAATCAAAGACGGTTTGATTCCTAACTCTTGCAGCAAGTGGCTTAAGTGTTCTACCCAAGCCAAACCGCTTGTTCTCAAGCCATTTATGGCCTTGAATGCTTCGAGGAATATCGGGCTACCATCTGGAAACGGCATAGTATTTGGTGGCATCTTCAGAATGACTTTGATGGGTTTGCCAAGACGCCGGCCTAGAGGAGAAGCCATGAATGCAGCACTGATGTCCAGGCCTAGAATCACCAGGTCCAGGACTGCTGCTTCTGCAATGAGGATTCTCAAAGATTCAATGCTGGAAGTAGCGAAGAAACCATGAGGTCACGGGCAGAACTCTTTCCTTTTGCCATTTCCCGTGCAACTAGTCGCATGCGAACATTCAAGGGATCTTTCTCAACACAAACCCATCGGCAAGTGATTATACTAATCTGCCATTGCTTGGCAAGACGCTGGGCTTCCTGCTCATGGATTGGTCTGCCAACCTTCTGACTGGTCATGGAATCGATTTCAGTGCGCATCCCTGCATATGCAAGGTCTTTGTCGAGATATTGGCCATTGGCGTCACTGATGACATATCCAGGAAACAAAAGTAAAATTTCTTCCCCACAAAGGTTTGCCTTGCTGCTCTTGGGTTTCACTCCGCGGATCTGATAAACCGATTGCAACATGCCAATGTGACGCTCTTCTAAATACGAAAGCTCAAAGTTATCCAAGGCTGTTACCAAATCTAACTCCATAGCTTCCGTGGCTGTAGGTTCGCCTCCAGCAGCTGCAAATTCACTTAGGTCTACCATTCCGTCAGCAGAGTCGTCTACTTCCATGTCATGGATGACTTCTGGCTCGTCCAACGCCTTTGGAGAACTGGGTGCAAGGCTGGGCGAATATGGAACATCATGTGGATTCTCATCGAGATGTTGACCCCCTTCAACTGGGAGACTTTCTGGTATGGGTTGATTCTTTGGAAGATCAAACGAAACTCGTTTCTCTCTGTTTGCTGGAAAGTCTGGAAACCTCTGCTGGATGGGTTCATCAGCTTCACCCAGGCCTGGCGGTGGCTTCTGCTTGCCACTCAAACGTCGCACCTGGCTGCCATCGGCTGCCAAAACAGGACCCTGAGACATATTGAGATCAGACATGGGATCTGATCGTCTCCTCAACCACTCAATATATCTGTCTATACATTTTTATTGTGCTTCAGTCCGTGGACACTCTGATGGCGCGCACAAACACTACAACCTTTAGTACGTCCATGCTCATGAATCCAGGATGAAGGAACATTCTTGACGTTTGAATATTCCACAGGCTCGATAATCCTAGAGGGCAGAGGTTCAGACATCTTTGCGGAGAGATCTTCCATGGGAACATCAGGCTGCATCCGGTCGAAAAAATGCAAAACAGATGGAGACAAGGAGACGTCCCACTCCAATGGGGAAACAATCTTAAAGCTCTTGCAAACAAAGAAACGTTCTTGCCCTCCAATGACAGTACAAACGACATCCCCCAATGAGTTGAACTCAGGTCGCAAATACGTTGCCTTCTCAAATCGGGAAATGCAATCTTTCTTCAAGCTAGCTGGCACCTCTGCAAGGACAAGACCGCCAAACATGGTTGTTTTCCGGGTCGTCTCCCGACCAAGTGCAAGTGACTTTGGACTTTGTTTTGTATCTAAGTAACATGAAAAATAATTGGAGCAATGACATAAATATGCCAAAGCGGCATTCACAGCTGTCTGATTCCTGACGCAAACATCACAGCCATTCTCACGCAGGTCTTGCCGAAGAGTGTTGAACGCATCTTTAATGGCTCGGACTCCAGCCTCTGCTCCACCAATGGTCTGGTGACCTTGCGGCGGCGCTTTGACAAATGAAGCTGGCCTGTGGTTGATGGCACCTTTCATGAAACTTGAAACAGCTTCTTCTGCGTCCGTGATAATTTCAATTGGCTCGGGGCATTCTGTGGACATATTGGATTCGCCAAGCCAGGCCTGTATCCATCGGTGCGACAAACGAATGTCCGACTGGACAGGGGCCACGCCTTTCATTCCAGTGGTCAAATCTACCATGATTAGATACTTGAAAGACTCTTTGTTTGCTTTATCCAAGTTCAAGAAGAAAAAATCACATGCCATCTCACTGCTCAACACCGACTTCTTCTTTCTTCTGTGGTGGGTCGTGGACTTGGCTGCTTGGCAAGAAAGGCAATCTGCATGGAATGGAAAATGGCCTTGACGGCGGTGTTGTTCAAGCTTGGATTTATTCAAGTCTCGTTTTCGCAATACAGCTGGATGCTCTGAAGACTCTTCTGAAGGAATGGATGCAAATCCTGTGTTTGTGTCTACAATCATATTGGGCTCATAATCAAAAGGCTCTCTCGAATCCGGAACAGAGTTAGGCTCCACACTGAGGCTTTCACGGTATGGAGATTCACTATCGGAAACGGGCCTACTACTAACATATGCTGGGCTAGAAGAGGATGCAGCAGCGGGGTCAAGTTCTTCCAATGAAACATCTGGCTGTCTCTTGGTTGTCATCAACATGGATTTGTCAGTTTCGCTCAAATGCTCAACCGTGTTCACCGGACCATCATGGATTTTCCGACGGCTCCAAAATGTCTTCTGCAAATCGCGATCATCGGAAAAGTCCATGACCGTCTCAACTTCGTGAAAAATCCATGGCACATTCTGCCATGTCACCAAGTCCAAATTGTATCCTCCAAAGCACACTTCCAATTCACTTCCGGAACTGCTTAATGACCAACCCTTTCGCAGCAAGCTGCCCACTGACAAAACATTATTGGGAACATCTGCTACAAAAGCTGAAACTAAGCACTCTTTCAACATGGTGTCTGAAGGATCTTCTCTGGACGTCAAGCGGAAAAATGCTTTCAAGCAAACAAGGGAAGTTGGATGAATTGTCTCACCGCTTGCCGATGAAAACCCAGGGCCGGTTGCTGGTCCCAGCACTTGATTCTTTACTACTTCATAGTGCTTCAGGAAGCGAGAACTCACAACAGAGGCTGATGCTCCTGAATCAATGAGCCACCAGTGCAAATCTGATGGGACATCTGGCATCATTGGCATGAAAACTGCAGCTGACATGGTACAAACATGCTTGGTTTTACTCCACAAATCTGATGGGTTTCCAAAACATGAAAAATCAAAATCAGAAGAAAATTGTTCCTCCATGAGAAATGATCCGTGGACCAAATCGAACTGCTCTTCTGTGATCTGCTCTCGCTCAAACTGCACGATCGTGTCTTCAAACCAAGACTGAGTAGGCAAAATGGGATTCAAAGGGGCTGCTGCTTGCTTCGCAGCTGACGCACGGCTGCCATCTCCGTTGGAACCCTGACTTTCAGCTGGACCATTGGTAGGCCACGATTCGCCTTCAGGCTGCTCAAGCATTTCATTGACTTTCTTACCTTTGGATCCTTTGCCTTTTCCTTTGTTCTGAGGACCTGTGCTGGAACCTTTCTCTTCACCAGATCCCTTTCCATCTTTCTTTGGAGCGGGCTTCCCTTCAAGCTGCTTGCCATCTTTGTCTTTCTTGGCATGACAATTTGAAGAGAAATGGCCTGTGCGACCACATCGGAAACACGTGGCATTCCTTTCCTTCTCTGACTTTTCACCATTGCCCTTAGCTGCACCTTTATTTGAATCTTTTGCTTTCCCCTTTCCTTTCTTACCATCTTTGCTTTTGCCCTTTCCTTTCGGCTTGTCATTCGTGTCAAACATTCCATGCATGTAGGTGGCAGAACTGCTGCCTGCAATCTCTGTCCAAGTTCTCTGGTTGGCTTCGTACAACAAAGCGGCATTTTTCATTTGCACATAGTCATGGCTTGGGCTATGCATGACAACATATTCCCTCACCCCAACAGGCAAGGATTTGATGAGGACCATCACCAAATCACTAGGGAGCAGGGCCAAATCGGAAGCTGGTACATTCGAGGGCAACATCCGAGCAAGCTTGTTGTACCGGCTCTCCTCGAACTCAATTTGCTTGATTACCTCTGTCACTGTTTGAGCTTTGAAAGTTCGGCCAAGCAAAGATGTGCGGAAATGCATCAACTCAGCACGAGTCTTGATCATGTATTCTTGGACAATCCTTCGCAAAGCCTCATACCCGTTCTTATCTCCAGGGCCTTCTACATAAGCAAGCAGAATGATTTTGGCTCGCGGAGTCATCTGGAAGGTCTGGCGAAGCATTGCCATGAGCCTGGAGCTTCGGGAAATCTGGTCAGTTGACATCTTTCTTGTCAATTGGCAGCGGAGAAGTCGCAGAAAACTTCACTTCTGTGCAAAATGGCTCTGAAATCAAAGATAGCCAATTGCAAAATGAATCGAGCCACTGTTCCATGCCCAAAATCTCCTCCATTCGGCTTTTCCACCGATTCGACTCGACCACAGGCATGCTAGGCAGCCACTTGTCGCTTCTCTGCAGCGCATCTAGCTGTGTGGATCCAGGAACTTTAGGACCGCCGGCATTTGACTGTCCGCCCAAGGGGATCTCCGTACCATCGGGTAAGACAATTTTTACCCCATGTCCAGTGCTTGAGCTCGCATTCACTGCAGTATTTGTCATCGCCGATGCAAGTCCACCTGCACCTTGCTGAGCATTCACTGGCAATTGGATGGGCGGGTCTTGTCCAGAAGTAAAAGGACTGGTTTCTCCCATGGCACCGAAGCGATCCTCATTGGCAGCCGCCACTGACTGAGAAGCACTTGGAGGGATTGGAACTCTTTGGGCTCGTAAATCATTCAGCTCATGCTGCTGACGCTCAAGGGTGTCAACAAGAGTTTTCTGGTGACCTGCAAGTTCTCGAACTGCCTTGCCAACTTCTGCTTGTAAAGTGTCCATGCTCATTCGGACTCGACTGAGTTGCTCCTCGAAGACAAAGGGGACGGAGGCGTTTGCACTTCCAGGGGCATATCCGGTTGTTGCAGGCAAAGAAACTCCTCTTCTCGTTTGAGAACGGCCTCTTGGTGACCTGTCTCTGGCCGGCTGCTCCATGGCTGCAAAATCAGATTCTGCTAGGTGTAGGTTCCAAGATCTCTTGTCAAGATCAGTTGTCTGTTGTCAATCCTGAACCCTGGAAAATCCTAGGAGAAAACCAATTCAGGGGGGTTCCTAGGAGCACACTGGCTCTCGCTACCATGCGAGAATTATCACCCCAGAAGAGTAGATAATTGCAACTGAGAATGTGGACAACTCTGCTTGACAGCTCACGCCCTTTTTGTCTCACTGTGCTAGCAGAATTTACGCCTCCTAATCTTGAGCCAACATGTTGTTGGCGGAATGCTGATCTCATTGATCAAAGGAAGCACGATGCGGCTGAGCATGTTCACAATGCTGTGGCAACAGGGAGAGCTGAAAGCTTGGTTGCGGTCAAATTCTCTAATTGTTTCCAAACTCACATTCGGTTCAGACGTCATGTCTGCTTACTCTAGTTCGGAAAAAAACTCTTGCAAATTTGCACGGCTCTCAAATTGGAAATGTGATCAAAAGCGGTTCAAAAACTTCGATCTCACAGATTGCTTGGACCCAGGAAACGCAAGACAATAGGAGATCATCAGGATGTTCAAAAAAATCTCAACCGTGGAAACGTCGCAAAACGATTTCTGAGAAGCTTCAAACTCATAAGCTGTACCGCAGCTGATTATAAATTCCTCTTTCGCACGTCTAAAAGTTTCTCCAAAATTGAAATCACTGTTCCGCGTTCGAAATCTGAACGCGCTGTCAGGAAAGTTGGAAATCAAGCTCTAAACTGCATACGACTTGCTCAAATCGCACAAAACGTGTCACATGCTTTGCAGCAAAAGACACTTTCACAAATCTCTGAAATCACTTGAAAAACTCGGAGAAAATTATTCCAAGCTGGCAATGCAAGCTGAATGGCACAGGATGAGTTTACAGCATCATCAAGCAAGTTCAGCTTACTGTCTTGGAGGAGGTTGTAAAGAGTTTTGAGGTGTTCGGAGGAGCGCTCAAAGGGATTGATGGCACGCTGAAAACAAGCAAATCTCTAGATCCAAGTGTCATACTTAGATGGCTGTCGCTTTGCTCACGCACGTGGGTATGATTTGATATAGTATCACGTGAAGTCAAATAGACTTGAAGACTTTGCTAAAAGCAAGTTTGTTTCGATGTTTTGTTGGGGCAACATTTGCTTGTAGCTTGTAGCAAGTGATTAGTGATTGGCTGAGAGTCCGCCAGCGACCAAACAATGAATACGCATCGAAAGAGGTGTATGACATTCGCACCACCACCACCACCACCAACACCACCACCACCACCACCAACAACAACAACAACACTAACACAACACTAACAACACTAACAACACTAACAACACTAACAACACTAACAACACTAACAACACTAACAACACTACAACACTAACAACACTAACAACACTAACACTAGCAACACTAACAACACTAACAACACTAACGGTAACAACAACAACACTAACAACAGCAACAACAACAACACCACTAAACCAACAACAACAACAACAACAACACCAACTCTATCAACACTAACAACACTAACAACACTAGCCCTGTAACAACAACAACACTAACAACATCCCACAACAACAACAACACCCACTTAACGCAACAACAACAACAACAACCACAACCCACCACCACCAACAACAACAACAACAGCAACAACAACAACAACAACAACAACACCGACAACAAACGACAAAAACAACACTATCACACAAACACAACCGCCAGCAACAACCCCACCACCACCAACACACCACCACCAACCACCACCACCAACAACACTAACAACACTAACAACACTAACAACACTAACAACACTAACAACACTAACAACACTAACACTAGCAACACTAACAACACTAACGGTAACAACAACAACACTAACAACAGCAACAACAACAACAACACCACTAAACAACAACAACAACAACAACAACAACAACAACAACAACAACGACAACGACAACGACAACGACAACGACAACGACAACGACAACGACAACGACAACGACAATGACAACGACAACGACAACGACAACGACAACGACAACGACAACAACAACGACAACAACAACAATAATAACACTATCAACACAAACACAACCGCCAGCAACAACACCAACACCAACACCACCACCACCACCAACACCACCACCACCACCAACAACAACAACAACACCACCACCAACAACAACAACAACAACACCAACACCACCACCACCACCAACAACAACAACACCACCACCACCACCACCAACAACAACAACAACACTAACACAACACTAACACAACACTAACACAACACTAACACAACACTAACACAACACTAACAACACTAACAACACTAACAACACTAACATTAACACTAACAACAGCAACAACAACAGCAACAACACGACCACCACCACCACCAACAACAACACCACCAACAACAACAACACCAACACCAACACCAACAACAGTAACAACAAACAACTGTTGGAATGTCAGCCTTCAGCTCCAAAATCCTGCAAGTACTGTGAGGAATGTAGCTGTAAAATGTTGCACATACGGTGGAAATGCAGATTCCAGCTCAAAAATGCTGCAAAGAGCATGGAAAATGGACAGAACATGCTCATACTGTTGCAAATACCGTGGAAAATACAATGGAAAATGAGAGGTTCGAACTCAAAACCGTTGCACATACCGTGGAAATGGCAGTTTCCAGCTCCAAAATGCTGCAAATAGCATGGAAAATGGTGAGAACCGGAAATCCAAACAAAATTCCCCAAACTAAAAAAAAAACCCCAAACAATTTCCTACCCTTTTTGCAGATCTATACAAATAAATTGCAATTGGCTTCCGGGGAACCCCCAGCCTTCGCCCTATATGTATATGTATATGTGTATGTATATGTATATGTATATGTGTAAATAAATAAATATATATATATATATACATGCATATGTAAATATATATGCTGATAGAATTTTTACAGTCCCACAAAAGGCGCATTTTCTGCACATTGACATGATGTTGCGTTGTGCCCAGATGGGGTGGGGTGGGGTGGGGCTAGTAACTACCGTTTTTGACTTTGTAGCACACCATCTTGCGTGCTACGTCATAGTTTTCTTTTTGCACGGCACGTCACCAGCTTGCACGCTACGTTATGTACCACAGTTGTAGTTTATAGTTGTTTCTAGCTAAAGTCTTTTAAAATCCAATCATGCATCATGACTTACATTAATAACTATTATGGATGTCGCATGATGTGTTTTATTGTTAAGGATGTAACATAATTCTTTACTCTTGCGCCAGTGTAACCATTCTAAGAGGATCTTCTGTCGCAACAGCAAGGTGGGCCAAAGGTACACTGTCAGTCCACACAGGTGGAATTGACAATTGGTGGAAATTAATTCTATTCCCAACAACTTGGTCAACACCAAAGGAACCAGAGTGAATAAGAAGATCTTTCATTATGTGCGCTCCTTTCAATGGAGGTGGGAAAACCCACATGATTTGTTGAAGTCACTGCCAGGTGTTTCAAACAGATTTGATATGATTTGATAAAATGACCGCATAGCACTTCGGCGTCCGAGAAGAGAAAACAATGGTGGAAGGGATGTCGACACAAAAATTTCAGACCCTGGGTCAGAGACCTCATTTTTCAACTAAAAATTGATGCTCGGCTGAGGCGAGAATAAGATTTTGACACGACAATGCGAAAAGTAACAGTTCCGCCGGGATGTATATGTATAATATGTATATGTACATGTCTGTGTGTATGTGTAAAGCTGTTCTGCATCATACAGCCCCTGCAATTGGCCATTTCATACATGTCATGTACAGGTACATCAGCCGACTGTAGGCTTATTGCCTCAAGTGGAAAAGCCCCGGGCGCGGCACCCGCTGCCATCTTTGCATGGTAGCGGAGCCTTGTGATCCCAGAATTCGGGTGAGGGCACATATCGAGAAGTGTAGCCACGGATGAGGAGCAGATGAGGGGCCTCCTGCAATCAGCCAATGACCAGGCTGCAGCAATGTTGGTCCTTGCCAAGGTGCTGAAGGACAAGATGTGCAAGGAGGAGAAACGAGATAGATTTGGTGATGCTGGAAAGGTGGTAAAGCAGCCCGAGATGTTTTACCCAAAGAACCGACAGGAAGAGCTGACGCAGTGGCAAGGCTGGCGTTTGGGTTTCAGGTCATGGTTGTTCGATGCCCAGGAGGACTACCGCACTGACCTGGACAACGTTGAAAAGAGGACCACTGCAATTGACTTCATCGACATGACTTTGGAGCAACATGCAGGAGCTGAACGACTTCATAGCATCTTGGTTGGTCTTCTTCGCGGACGCACCTTGAAGATCCTTAGGTCGGTTGAGGAAGGGAATGGATTGGAGGCCTGGAGAGCGCTCAATAGACAGATGGCACCGAGAACAAGGGCAATGAGCATAGCGCTTTTGCAGGCGTTTCTGAGCCATCCACCCTTCAACAGCGAGAAGACGGTGACCGAGCAAGTGTTGGGCCTTGAGCGCTTGGCTGAGGAGTACCATAGTGTGGCTGGAGAAGAGATCAGCGACAACACCAAGCTGAGCGTCTTGCTGCAGGTGGTGACCCCGGCGTTGAGACAGCATTTGCAACATATGCAACTATGAGGGAGAAGGTCATCAACTATGAGCGCACCACTACAAGCTGGAATTCAGCCACGGTCTACAGAGAGATGGACATCAAGGACAAGCACCAGCACGATGAGGCAGTTCCGATGGAGGTGGATCGAGTGAAAGGCTTTCCCAAAGGGAAGGGCAAGAAAGGTGGCAAAGGTAAGAGCTTTGGAAAAGATGGTAAAAGCAAAGGAAAGGGCAAAGGTGATGGAAAATCGAAAGGGCAGAACTTTGACTGCAACAACAAGGGCAAGAACCCCAAGGGCTATGGCAAGAACAATGGAAAGGGCCTATGATGCGTGCAAGCTACGTGGCCAACGTGGACATTGGAGCCGTGAATGCCCTGTCAAGTCCCAGGGTGCTGAAGCACCCACTGCAGGATCTTCTGTCAGTGGGAGTGGGGTTTCTGGAGGTGGTCAGAGTTCAACAGCGGCAACTTCGACGGTGAGAAGAATCCAGATCATTGACCTGGACTCTGAGGAGGAGCCTGATGCAGAGCAGGCAATCAAAGCAGTGACAGCTGAGGAGGTCTATGACATGACCTACGGTGACGGGGATGAAGAATGGAAAGTTTGTTTGCGAAGAGATCGTGGTTCCCCAGCCTACTTCGGGACCTTAATGTGGTTGGGATGGCAGAGCGCAAGGCCAATGAGGATGAGATCCCAGAATGTGCTGATGGTCCAACAACTGTGGTGAGCTTCTTTGCAAGGGAGATTGAGGATGTGCAGTATTTGGGCACCATCAACACAGGTGCTGACGATCCCTTTCTTCGACCTCGAGACCCTGAGCCTTCAGAAGAGCAAAAGCAAGCACGAGGCTTTGGGTGGCATGGTAGAACTTTGGAGGATGGAGTTTATGAGGTTGACGATGATGAGGACCTCAACATGGGCCCACAACATGAAGCAGCTGAAGGTGATCCGGTGCCTTTGGTGGGACAAGAAGGGCCAGTTCGCTGAGATCGAGATTGATGGGGAGAAGTTCACGGAGAACTCCAGCTTGAAGAAGCTTCGAGAGGGAGGCGCACTATGTGAGGATGGTGACTTCAGAGGAGGTCAAAGCAGAATGTGGAGAAAGTGGAGAAGCAAAAGAGTCAGACCCAGAGGAAGAAGATGTGGAAGTGGAGGTTGATGAGGACGGCTATGAGGCTGGGTGACTTGGATGGTGGCTGCGGCGCTGAACATCTACCTGACGCTGCATCTGATGACATGGAGATTGTGGAGGTGGAAGCAGAAGAACCGGAGGATGAGGATGATGGCTTTGAGACTGACTATGCATCTGTGGCCATTGCGTGCGAGGACGAGGAGCTCTACAAGAACATGGGTGAAGATGAGTACGATGAATACCGCTGGCAATGCTCGGGAGACGCTGTTGGTGTGGAGCGCTACGTGGCGAAGAGGCTTGGGTATCTACGTCGTTTTTGAATGAGCGAGCTGGTATGGAGTGGCAAAAGACGCTATCTGATGCACTATGAAGCTGGCAGGGTCATGCCGGGTGAGAGCCTGGAGAAAAGCGACATGCCAGATGAATGGATGGCGGTGCACTATGGTTGGGGCTACATCACTGACGAGGACTACAAGCGTGCTCAGACTGAGACTGAGGAGGAGGACTCAATGTCAGAGGTGATTGACCATGGGGCCCCAGCTGAAGGAGGAGAAAGCGCAATGGAGCCGGTGGAAGATCCTGTTGTTTGCCCAGAGGAGCCAACGCCTTCAACATGAAGACCAACTATTCCAGCAGCAAAGTCATCAGCGTCGAGTGGATCAGGAAAGTGGTGGAAAAGGCAGAGACCCCTTGCCAAAAGAGAGCAAGGATCCACACTTCGAAGATGAATACGACAAAGCAGCTTAGAAATTTACTTGCACTTCCAAAGGGAATGTGCGGCGTAAAAGGCAGGGTGTAAAGCTGTTCTGTAACATACACCCTGCAATTGGCCATTTCATACATGTCATGTACAGGTACATCAACCGACTGTAGGCTTATTGTCTCAAATGGAAAAGCCCCGGGTGCGGCAGCCGTTGCCATCTTTGCAGTATGTATGTGTATGTATACGTATACGTATAGGCACACGTTTATGTATAAGCATATGTATATGTATACGTATATGCACATGTATATGTATATGTGCATGTAAATGTATATGCATATGTATATGTATATGTATATGTATATGTATATGTATATGTATGAACGTACATAGGTACATAGCAAATACGCACCCACGCGCACACACACACACACATCTATATTGTTTCTATTGTAGGCACACACACACATATATATATATGTATGTATGTATGTATGTATGTATGTATGTATGTATGTATGTATGTATGTATGTATGTATGTATGTATATGTGTGCGTATGCATGCTGTAAGTGGGTATGTATGAGTGACCCTGTTGGTTTTCTTCGCGGGTAGGTTTCAAAAAATGCTTGTGTTTTCCTTCAAGTTTAGCTCAAACCATGCAGCCATTTGAGATGGGTTTCCACACTTACTGGTGGGCTGACTGTCACCCCAACGTTAAGAAAGTGAAGTGAACATGCATAGCAATCACCAAAAATATGGGCAAGTAAAACCCTACCAAAACAACTTGAAAATTGTGATATATAAACTTATCTTCCATCTTCTTGGCGGTTGCTATGAATTTATTTTTACTGGTACGTGGCCATGTCAGAGGGCTTAGCGGTGTGGCATATCCGCATTTTCATTCTTTAATGGGACCTAAGACGCGGAATTCCACCCTTGTGCTCACAGCTCAGAAAACTGCCAGGGAAAATTCCAATATCAATAGCATTCCTGGAGTCACTGCGAGTGTTAACCATGTTCCCAGCGACCCCCGAGGTTGGTGTCCGATTGTGCGGTGATCCATTGCAGCCACGGGTCCCATATGGCCTGGTGGCAACCTGTGGCCGGAAATCCTTTGCACTTGGAACAGAACTGGGCACGAGTGCCTTTGACTGAGCTGTAGGATGGGCACGCGATGGATTCCCCAAAAAGAGGCTCGTTCATTCCCAAGAAAGAAAAACACGTCTACAGTGGAAAAGGGCCCGGTCAATTTATGTAAATTTTCCACCAACATCGATTTATATAGCATAACAGCATAACTGAATCAGACTGATAGAAAAACCATTTTTACGATCCATCTTGGTGATAGTTGACGGATTTGCCAAGGACCTCATGGCGGAGTTGATCTCAATCCTGGCGGATTTGCCGGGCCCTGAGAGCGGTAAACGCGTGGTACCGAACCACCGAAAACTGTTCAGATCCTCAATGACGATGGGCATCCCAACAAAGAAAACCGACCCCAAAGTTGAAATATCCCCTTGGCCTTGCTGACTCATACCAAGGGCTGGTATAGTATTAGCTGAGGATGCCATGTGACTCGACAAGACAAAAACTGTTCTATGGCATAACTATATACATACAAAAATCGTATCTGGCAAAAAAACAAAGAAAAAACAACCAAGAAAACAATACACATGAAATGACTGAAAACGACAAACCTTGCAAGAACCTCTGGCTAGTTGCACTTGAAACGCCTGGTGAAATACGTCAGAACTAATTCAAACACCTTCACGGCCTCATTCACTGATGGACAACTTTCATGCGGGGGCAGTTGGGCAGTCACCCTGGCACCAGACCTTTGCCGAGGCCACACCCGACCACCGAAGCCAGCGAAGCTTCTGAAACATCTCCGTCAGAAACTTCAGAAGAACGGAGAGTGCTGTCTTGTTTCCCCTGCCAGGCAGGCGTGGGGCTGAGCTATACAAAATTATACCTGCACTGCTTGTTCAATTCATCACAACGCAAGCTGGCTAAGCTGAAAAGATTTCGCAGTCCTATGCAGCAGGTTTAGGAACACAACATCCTTCCGCATTTTTGCGGCAAAGCCCCAAATCAAACATGGCCCATTGGTTTGGTGAGTTTGGTGTAGGGTTTCCCCCAATATCCTCCCTGCTGGGGCCCTGGCGGGGTTGCTCTCCAGGCAGTTATGAGAAGACACTGAGCGGATCGCCGCGTTGAAGGTGAAAGCTTCTCGGAGGGCTTTCCAAGGTCGAAGGTCCACTGGATGCATTCATTCTTAATGATACATTCATGAAAGTGACTGGAAGTGCATTTCACGAAAATTTTGTGACAGAGGTTGGATTCATCTTCTTGGGGGTTCATGGTGGATATCCGCCACTTCCAATTCTTCAGCTGTTTTGATGCTTTGTTGGAGCACCCTGTTGGTCATGCGCGGCCGAAGTGCACGCATGATGACACTGCCCCGTGGCAGGGATAAGCCCAAGCTCACCAGAAAATCTGGGAGGTTGCAAACTTGGACATCAAATTCGGCTTGGTATGGAAAAAGGAATTGGGTCAAAATTGGGCCCCCTACTCTTAGTTGGAAAGATCTTCGTTTTCCATTCATGCCCTACTACGTAGGATTACGTAGGTCTACTTTCTGAACAAAAGCAGGGACCCATAATTAGATGTCCAAAAAAGACGATGTATGGTTATGTGTGTGTGTATATATATATGCATGCTATATTATAATGGCGGGTTGCGATCCTTTCTTTTGGATGTCAGTGCTCTTGAAGCCACTCCCACTAGTATTTCGTGAATAGCGCGCCTGCGGACCGGAAGAAAAAAGAGCAGCGGCAGTATCAATCGGTGGCCCAGGCAGGCTTTTGGATTATTTTCTCGGAAGGTGCACGAATATCCCATGCTGTTCGGATATGGTTACATACAGACTTTTTGCAGCCCACGAAAAACAACGAAATTGCTGAGGTGCCAAAGTTTTGGACCCACAATTAATTCGCCTCAAAAAGTTTGACACACAAAATTCTCTCAAAATGGGGATGCCTTTGAGACACACCCTGTCTGGAGCAAACACTGTAAACTTGTTCATGCACACCTACTCACAGAAGCCTGGCGTTTCATCCCTACTAATGACGGTCCATGGGCATTTGACGTTCTCAGAAAAATTCGTGAATCATTCTCCATGTTTGATTCCGAATCAGGATCAGATCTCCTGACAATCAATTCAATCAAAGATATCTTTTGGTCGGTCATTTCATGTTATTTCAATCATTTTAAGTTGGTAAAACAATCATTTTTGCTGGATTTCCCAGTTAAACCAGTTTATTTCATCAACTGCTGCAACTGCAATGACGCATATCATCAACTGGTTAACCCGTATATCAACATATTTGTGTATTTGATTGTCATGGATTTTCCTGGCTCGGATGGCCTGGTGGGATGAGACCTGAGGTCTCTGATGCGGAGCAGCTGCTCAACTCATTGCAGGTGGAAGAAATCGTTCTGGTTTGCAGGTGATTTCCCCATTGAACATGAGGATCTCCATCGCCAAAAACATGGTGATTTCCAGCAGATTTAGCTATCTATACATACATACGTACGTACGTACATACCTACATACACCCATACATCCATCCATGCATGCATGCAGACACACACATTAAATAAATAGATAACTAAATAAATAAACAAATAGATAAATAAATAAATAAATATATAAATACATAAATAAATAAATAAATAAGTAAATAAATAAATAAATAAATAAATAAATATATATATATATTTATTTATACACATACATATATTTACACACGCACATATACGGTATCCCTTTAATCGATTTCCACTCGCAGTTTTTTTTTCTTTTTTTTTTCTGAGATTCCCAGGGGATTTCCATGGCAGGTGGAAGTGGATCCAACGGATTCAGATCCAGGACATATGGAGGAGCTGCGTCTTGGCATTTGGATGGTGAGGAAAAAATGGGTAACTACCACATTGTGACAAATGAATCTAAAACCAACATGAACTAATACATAAGTCATATATACATGACTACAAAGATACATATACAGTATACACAATTGACCAATGAAACACATTCCGCATTGTTGGGAGGCACCAGTTGTTGGAGCTGTTTGTAGGGCTGTTGCGATGTCCTTCTGCAAGTGGTGCCGCTTTCTGCGGCTGGTGGGGATTTGTCCGATGCCTCTGCCGTTCTCAGGTTGAGCGAGATCTCTGGGCTCTTCATGAGGCTGATGCAGGGCCATAGATGCCACAGATGTACTTTTTCCATGAGTTGGTTGACCAATAGAAGGTTCCCTCCATGACCTCCATGTGACAACCAAAAGGGATAGATTCTATAGATGATCAATGATAGTTAATGATTCAATGATAGTGCATTATTTCAATTATTTCCCCAAGCGGCGTCTGCTATTTGTAGCCATCCTTGACATCAATAGCTGCAATACCACAAGCATTCAGAAGTGGAGTTTCTACCTGCACTCTTTGGCCCCTAGCTGGCCGCTGGCCCCTAGTGTTGTAAACCTCTGGTAATTTGACAGAGCGATGGTAAATTGCCCATTTGTAGATGAATTGCCTAGAATGGGTGAATCCTAGATGGCCAATTTATATCCAGTACATTGTAATTCATTTATACGTGGTGATTCTCCATAGTTATGTTGGGGTACCACTTCCACTCCCAGGGACCGCTTAAGGGAATCAGTGCCAGGCATGAGGAGTGCGGGGTGGTGTCCGGCGAACCCTTCCTAGACCTCCTGGAAAAGTCGTTTCAGGCGGTGCTGGAGTGGAGCTGCTGTTTGGATGGTGAATATCCCAACAAAATGGGGAGCCGGGGAGCCCATCCTGATGAAATTCATGGGCAGCATCCGCTTTTGGTCATTTCATCCACTTTTTAGTTTCCAAGCCTGCTTAGCCCGTGAATGAGCATGGGCACGGTCAGGGCAAACCTTAGAGAGGCCCTGGCAAAAGAAGCATTCTTTGGAATGATGATCAATCGACGATTTTTAGAGCAGACGCTCATCGTCGGCTCCGCCGTATCAGTTGCCCCTTTACTTCGTACGGGTCAGTTGGCAACATACTGTGTTTGAAGTTTTGACCAGTATTGGCCAGCAAATTTGAAGAGGCTACAGGCTACATAATTTTAACTATTTGAACCCACAAAGTTTTCAATCCCACACCTTGCAAAAATGCCATCAGTCCTATTCAAAATAGCCACGTGGGTACAGATGCGCCGTGTCCATACTTCAGGGGATGCCAATTGGCCAGTTTTTGGTGCCATCCTGGGGCCAACCCGTTGATCCCCTACAGTGCCCCATGCCAGGAGCGTTGGAAGATCTGGCAACTTCTCAAGTGGTACAACTGACGGCCGCGGTGCAAATGGTGGACCCAAAGGATGGTCACCAACTGCGCCGCTGGGCGACGGGTTTCAAGGGACGAGCACCTGTGAAACGACTTGAAAAGAGATGAAAGGTGTAAGTTGAATGGGCTACATGCTACATGCAAGAGGATGGGAAGATGTGAAAGAGCAAAGTAGTTGCAGATGAAAGGAAAACATGATGAGATTTAGACATTCGAAGTGATTCGAAACGATTAAAAGTAAAGTGATTGGAGGTGAGGAGAAGCGATGCGGCGATGTGGCGATGTGGTGCTGTGGTGATGTGATGATGCTGCTGATGATTCTTATATATTAGTGTTTTTAGTATTTTAATTTTCATTGTTCAGTTATTGTTATTATAGTTATTGTTCTTATTTATTGTTATTATTATTAATATTATGAAATGTGATCATAATGATGCTGGTGATGATGAGGATCCCTGTTTTGAACCAACACAGCCTCAACATATCCCTTTGCAAACTTGCAGCTGCGCCCAAATCAAAGACATGACTAGGCACTTGGTGATGAGGTTTGGCCGCATGATGGACACAAATAGTGAAACTGAGGAGATTGAATGACTTGCAAATTCTGCGGTGGCCGGTTATACCGATGACTATAGGTTTGTTTCCCCCAAGGCTTAGTTGGAACCATCCCCAAAGATCCCAAATCAGCATTGTAAGTAATCGTGGAAGGACGGATTTTTGGGACCGGCACCGTGTTGCAAAGAAGTGGCACTGCAGGTGCGCAATGAAGTCCCACGATGGGTTCCAGGGAAAACCCACTGGACACATCAGATTTGGCGAAAAAAATCGTGGTTTCCGGCAGCGCTGATGGTGGTCATGACCATTTCATATCCATCCCAACTTCCAATCTAGCCCAAACATTAGGGGGTGGTACCGGTGGTACCCATAGTTACCACCCACCAAGCCCAGGGTAGCCCCTCGCCATGGGGGCCCGCGCCAAAGAGCGCGGGGATGCTGCTGTACGACGGAAGGACTTTCAGGACACGGATCGAAGGATGAATGGCCCTGTTGTTTTGGAGGAAGGGTCGGAGGAATATGAGGAACCGTGCCCAAAAAAACAACTTTCACCCCAGTTCCAACATGTTCAAACGCAAGAGCTCCGCAAACGGAAGACGGCTGTGTAGAAGGGATATCCCTTGAGAATCCATGTTTTATAGTATCATAGCCCATAGCATGATTCTGGAAGGCAAACAGGAAATCCATGTTGGTCTACTTTTGTGGGCCCCTTGCTTGATAACGTAGAATCGTGCAAGAGGCGGCATCACCCATCCTTGCATGTCAAACTTGGGCACCCAAAGAAATTTGTTGTAACTCCGTGGGTTGGGAATTTTGCTTGCCCTTTCACAACCGGATTTACCCACAATTTACCTTGGGAAAAGGAGAGTCCCTACTGTTTCAATGGGGGTAACTCATCCACAGCCGCCAGGAGGCTGTCGCCTGCTACAGCGAAGCGATCGAGCAGATCGATGGCAGAGAGCTGTTGCCGTCCCTCTGGTGCCAGCCCTAAACAGTTTTTTTCTCGATTTTTCCGTGCGGGAAATTTTCCCCATCTTGCTAGGTTAGATTATGGATTTACCATTGGTTGATGGGAAGATGTCGGAATATGATTTAAAACATGAATTCCCCAGGAAGGACGTTTGTGAGGTTTTTTGCTTCCCAATTTTCGGCAATCAGCATATGCCAATTGCAACACCCTATTGGCTAGTTAAGTCCCTTTAAATCCTTTTAATTGCTATATAGTTATATAATACATGTTATGCACATAATATCCCCAATCTTCATGGTTAATGTCACGCAGTGTTCAAGGTTTCCTCATTCTCCTAGAATTGGATAATGGGACAATTTAGACGAGGACATCTCTATAATTACTAAAAAAAACTATAGTTCCTTGCAGAATTTTCTTCCAACCAATCCATTGACATTCTGATTTAAGATATTTAAGGCCACCAGTTTTATATCATGAAATTGTCACCTCCAGTTGTCTAGGTGCAACCGGGCCTTGGCGCATTTGCACTTGGAGGCGCAACAGGAAACATCCCAGGACGCTATGAATTCATAGTGATCGAAATCGAGGGATATGACATCAAACATGGGGATAAACCTTACCAGCGATATTGGGTAGGTCATTTACCTATCAATCATCACCAAATGCATCGATCCATCCCCCCCTTTTTTTGTGACTACCCCCCCCAGAAATTCTAGTTTTGTTTTGTAGGGGATTTACACATATTTGGGACCAGTTAGGTGGTGTTCAATATTGGGGGGGTTGGGAAATTTTAGGTTACTATTGATGGAATATTCATGGACTATAAATGGAATATAAAAAATATATAATCATGGAACATTCATGGAATATTCGTGACATACCCTTCGGTGATGTCAAAACAGAGCATGGGAAATCCCTCCACATCCCTCCAATTCCACGTTCAACCCATTGTTGGTCTTATGGGGGGGTCATAGTAGCTGTAGCCCCTTTGATGCGAATGATGAGCCAATGTGGTAACCCTGCCCTAGGGGATGACGGTGAACTGAGCCATGAAAGCCAGGCTTGGGAAGCCGCGGAAGCGGATGCCAGCGCTGTCCTCGCTGGCAGCTGTGAGGACGGGGATTTTTTTTCCCTTTGGACATGAATCGCCCTGATTTGGAAATGCGTTCTCTATATTTCCCGATTGAATATTGAGACTTTCCATTGCCATGTTTGGGGGCAGGTGATGTTTCCGGAAGGGATCCGCAATGATCTGCAGGGTTGGGTGTAGATGTCTGGTCTTGCCGCAACTGGCAATCATCAAATCATTCCAAACATTCTAATGTACTCGAATGTACTCTTGCATTCGCCGAACCCACATAGCTGGGTGATAAAATTTCACTTCATGATTGCCAGAAACAAACTTGGCACCAATGGCTTTCATTCTCTCCATACTCTCCAATTACATAAACCTGGCAACAAACAAACACCCGGGGATTTCCCGAGTAACAGAATCCATAGGCTTATGACACAAAATGCTTAATAATTAGAAACAAAAAACAAACAAAAAAAACACACCAAAAAAAAACAAACAAAAAAAACAAAAAACAGCAACACAAAAACAATAAAACACAAAAAGAAAACAAAAATAAATAAATAAATAAACAGCGCACGGTCTGAAACTCAGAGAGACTTTGTGCTTCTCCCCAATGGCCGCAGCTTGTTGATACCACTTTCTCTCAAAGTCCACAGTCTGCTGCGTTGCCTGGTGCCAAGCTGCGACCCAAACTCCCAAAATCCAACAAGGGCTGCCTAGTCAAAGCTTCAAACAGTGCGCCCACTACCCTTGATGGGGCCAAGCAATCAGTCTAGGGGGTGCCCCGGCGGCTCGTGGTACTCCCTAGGAGAAAAAAAACACAAAAAAAAAAGTGTACCACGAGCCGCCGGGGCACCCCCTAGACTGATTGCTTGGCCCCATCAAGGGTAGTGGGCGCACTGTTTGAAGCTTTGACTAGGCAGCCCTTGTTGGATTTTGGGAGTTTGGGTCGAAGCTTGGCAGCAGGCAACGCAGCAGACTGTGGACTTTGAGAGCAAGTGGTATCAACAAGCTGCGGCCATTGCGGAGAAGCACAAAGTCTCTCTGAGTTTCAGACCGTGCGCTGTTTATTCATTTATTTATTTTTGTTTTCTTCTTTTGTTTTTTTTGTTTTTTTGGTTTGTTTTTTTTTTGGTGCGGATTTTTTTTGTTTGTTTTTTTGGTTTGTTTCTTTTTCGTAATTTTATTTATTTTCGATTTTCCAATGAATGAAGGTCTCTCGACGTCATAACCATAGGCTGACTGATAAGAGATTTTTCCATTTAATAATATCATTGCACAGAAAACGTAAAATAAGCAAATAAATTTCAAATAGATAAATAAACAAGTAGATACACAAATGAATGCGCACACACACACAAGTACACAGAATCCCCGATTTTACTGGGGATCTCCCAGCAAAAACTCAATTCCTGGGAGGAGAAGCTCCGCGTGAAGGCCCTCTACCGGAGAGCCTTGGCCCTGGAGGCTTTACAGCGCCTAGAAGAGGCGGAAGTAGACATCAACCTGGCGCTGAAGGCCTGTCGGATGGAGAAATCATGGAGAAAAATGGGGGAAACCATCTATTTTTATATGGGAAAATCGTCTATACATGGAGGTTGATAGCTGGAAAAATCATCTATAATGTGGGGAACCCAATGCCATATGGGGATTGAGTTTTTTTTTTTGGTGCTGAATGGTGATGACTTGGGGATGGTCTATGGCATTGGTTTCAAACATGTGTTATCGCCCATCCATAGACATGGGATGCATTGCCATGAGCCAAACGACACGATCAAAACCCAGAATCAACCCTGTGATCAAAAACCTTCGATGATAATCCCAGTGGACTTTCAATATGTGTATCCAAGGTTGGATGATATACGCTTGCCTTTCGATCCCATAACCCGTTCCATTTGGGATGCTCCTTCATTGATCAAAAACCACCAAAACCTTGGGTGCGTGATCTTTTTTTTTCTTCATATTTTTCCCACTTTTGCCAATATTTCAAATTTCGGGGCGTGCCCCATTTCTAAACTCATTTGGAGATGAACATCCCGTGGCAACACTTGCCGCGACGTTTCCGCCGAGGCGGCCCCGAGCAATGCGGGCATTGCAGAGGCAGCACGCAGGCTTCGGGCCAGACGCAGCTCACCGGTGAACAGCTGGGTACCCGGGCAGCCGTATCACAGCCCTGCGGTGCGACGCTTGGTGTCTTGGCCAAAGGTCATGGGGATGATCTGGGGATGGTGGATGGTGAAGAAGATTGACGTGGAGTGATTTCACCTAGAGCATTTTATGTTAAACCAATTTTCATTCCTCGGATGTGGCTTTGAGGAGGAGAAATGAAACAGGTTGAGGCATGAGCCTTCATCAGCCGAGCCAGCACTTTTCAACCCATGTTATATATATATAGAGAACTTCGCATTTGAGGAGCGAATATGACAGCCTCCGGTAATCAAACATGGCAATGGAAAATCCCCTATAGGTGGAGGTTTTGGTAGGACAGATTTTCGATAAATCCAGGGCTTGTCCATGGCAATGCCGGAAACTGAGGGCTTAAATTGCTTGGAAAGATTGGTTCTTGCATTGGATTCTTTACCTGTTTGCCACTGCCTGAGGCAACAGACATCCCTGGCAGTCAGTCACCTGCCTTACGTGGGTGGCCAGGATGGGTGTGGTGTGCGGCCCCATGCCAAATCCCAAAGGCAAAAGGTGCAGCAGCTGGACAAGCTGAGCGTGCAAGATGGTTTTCACAGAGATGGGCCGACTTCTCCTTCCCCATCCCCCAAAATCAGTGGAAAAAATCCATAAACATCCCCCATCCCCCCATCCCCATGGACTTCCTGGTGATTTCCTCAGGTCTTAACAAGGTGACCTCCAACACAAGGCTAGGTGTTCAAGGTGGGACTCGCTGAGGCTGGGGCAGCTCGGGGCAAATGCCGAGGCCGTGATCCCAGACATGCTGGTTGATGATTTCAGTGAAAAAAAGAGGGAAATATGATGATCCCCACTTGATCATATTTGATCTCAAGTAATTATTCTTCATATCAGAAGATATAAGGAGTTTGTGGGAACCACAGACCATAGTGAAGCTACAGTTGTACTCTTTGGGCGTCTAGGTGAAAGGCAACAAGGCACAAACATAGACATGCACGTGGGGCATTGCAAGGTGCAAGGCTGCGTGAAGCAAACCCATCCTGTAGGTCAAAATTTGGCACCTCAGGAAATTCTGTATGGTAATTTTCAGTTTTTTCGACTAGCCGTAGTTGTTTTTGGCTATCTCAAGGCTTCTCTCACAAGACCATGGCAAAAGAAGGCACAACCTTGCATGAACACCATTGAACACCAGCCCCCTGCACCGACCTGTTCACCGGGAGCCGGGCCCAGGAGCTCTGCATCCGTTTCGACAACGGCATGGCAGTCCAAGTCCACGGCCAGACGGGGAGTTTGATGGCCATCCGCCAGAGGGTGATGGCCAGGTCAGATGCATTCCAGCTGGGCGATGGTTTGCAGGCAGGCCATTTGTGGAAGCTTGGCAGGTTGCGAGGATATGACTTTTTCCAGAAATTCTGAGGCATTTTTCACTGGAGACTGGAGGGTAAGGTAGGTTCCCATCCTTTCTCTAGCCTGGCAGTTGTGGAAGGACTCCCATTTGGTCCTCAAATTGGCACCTGCCAGGCAGAGTACGACATCGGTGGGAACCTGGTGCGGCTTTATGCAAAGTTCGCTCAGGATGGCGGTGGGAGTGCGGTGGCATGGAAGGTGTTTGAGATATGGACCATGGATAGTGATAGTGATATGATTGATCTGTTGATACTATGATAACAATGATAGGTTGGTACACACTGCCCGACAAAGATTGCTTCATGGTGAGCCTACCTGCACTGCCCCCAGTGATGCAGGACTTGGAAGGGCCGTATGTCAGCTTCAACTCAGATTCCACGCTCAGTGGGCCGCCCTGGACAGCGATATCATATGGGGGTTGTGTCTGAGGTGGAAAGAGACAGGTTGACCAATTACAAAATATGGTAATCAGTGGAGTCCCCTTGCAATTTCCTCTACATTATGGTTGGGGTTGCCACCCAGAACAGCTACCAGCTGCCACCAAATTCCAAGTGGGTCAGTGGTATGATCACCTCGTTGGGGCTACGCGGCGCTAGGCTTGCGAGAGACTTGCTGCTACAAGGCCGGTGGCTTGAGCCAGGGTCAGAATGCAGTGCCGTGGAAGGAAATGCTATTAGCATCCATTTTAATGGGATTTTCCATTCTGAACCCTCCATTTTGGGGACCCCCCCATTTTAAGAGACAACCAAGAGGAAGGCTGGGCTTTTCACACATGTTCATTCGCCTGCCGAGGCAGGCCCTTGGACATGAGTGTTCTGAAGTATTCGTTTACCGGTTTGCACGAATGTGGGCAACCCAATGCCATAATCCTACCATTTGGAGATGGGCTATACCGGTATACCACCCATAAAAATGGTTATGATTTGGGGATGGTTTATGGCATTGGGTTTGCGCACAGCACCAGATCTTCAGCGGCAGCTTTAGAGATGTGCCAGGCCGGCCGTGTGCTGAGCAAACTGCAGTGTCAAGCCCCAGAGTTGCTCCTACTGGGACTGTCACAGGCGTTGAACATGGCGCTCAAGACCTCAAAGTACGAGATAGCAATAGCAGGAAGGAACGGAAGGAACTGTTTCGAGATATTTCATTTGGCAGCAGCCCATCTTTCGATAAACATTTAATAACTTCAACAATCCACCAAGAAAGGATTTGATTGTACGTACACACACACACACATATATATATATATATACACAATATTTAACCAAAGTATCTCTTGAAGTCTTCTCAATACTACTAGCATCCCCAAAAGAGATGGAATGCCACAGCGTCGCGACCAATCCTATTCTCTGTGGTTCAGCGGCAATGCCTTAAGGTCAGACATCCCAAGCAGCTTCATCGCAGATGCCATGCGCCAGCCGGGGCGCAGTGATTCCACCAGTGATGGACAGACAGATGGACAGACACACACACAAAATAGTGTATATCAATCATATGTCATTATAATTATGTAAGTATATGTTATATGATCATTACATGTCATCATTGTAATTGTATGCATTATATTTCATCATTTCATCATATCAATCAATATCCCGAAATATTTCCATTTATTCAGGGTTGCCATGAGCTCCCTAGCCAAGGCTGATCATCCCAGTGAAGAGAGCCATCGACATGGGTCTGGCGCGAAATGAGGAGGCAGCGAAAACGCTTGTCCACGATGACATGGACCACGAAAATCTGCTCAACAAAGAATTTTATATAGGTTTGAAAGATGTTTCAAGAAGTAACACTGGCGCATGAGGCAAAACTCATTTCCCCCTGCGAAACATAGGCAGGTTGATGATCCACGAGGAAATCTCGCCTCAGGCGCTTTGCACGGCCCACGGGGTGGATCCGAATCTGGTTCCAGCTGCTGAATTGGCCAGGCGGGAGCACTTGGGATGCCGAGGATGATCACCCACTTATGTCATGGCCGGCTGACAAGAGTTGTGAGTCGAAATGCTAAACCCGGACACCTAGAGATCTTGGTCATTTTAGTCCAAGTCGATGGCCCTTCATCCCCTTCAGTCCTATGTAACTTATGTATAGATATTTACAGATCATCAACCTATGGTGTGGCGAACCAAATTTGAACGCAAATCCTTCGCCCTGAAGCTTTTTGCAACTCTACACCATCCCAATTTTGATAAACAGATTTGAAGGCATCCACATTCCTCTGGTCATCCTCTTTGATTCTGAAGCTGGGGCCACCCCAACTTCCATTCCGGTCTCATCCAGGTTAGAGCAGCCTACCCCAGTGGCACCACCTGTTTTGAAGGTGTGGAAACCATCCCATGGGTAGCTGCGGCACCACTGTGGTCACATTTTACTGTACTGTCAGCCTCTTCACCCGTGCGTGCGCATTTTCTTTAGCATGTAGGGTCGGCAGTTGCTCTCCAGGATTGACATGGTATTAGTTATGACGACCCTGAAACTAGACACCCCAGTCCTAAACATGGCCGATCTGGGTCCTTGGGAACCGCACTGTGGTGAGCTGAAGGTGCTGCCCCCTGTTGGTCCTCCCTTCAAAGCTTCTGATCACTTTCAAGGCCCATTTTTCCCAGAGGGCGACATGGCGCGGGAAGAGATGTTTGTACCAACCCACTTCACTTCGGAGCCAAGGAGAGGCATTTTATATGCGAGAGCTGACACTACCCACACAGAGAATCCTCCCCCAGGTCCCATGGCCATCCCTGGTCCAGGTGCACTGCCTGGCTGGGCTTTCAAGCTGGGATCCATGGGCTTGGGCTACTACCAGGCCCAAGCTGCGGCATTTTTTTTGTCCATCTGTGCATCTGTCCATCTATACCTATACCGATACCTATACCGGCCTATACCTACATCTATGTTCGATGCGTACATCTATATTTCTACACGGCCACTTTAGCTACCTCCCCCGCCTGGCACATGGAGGAGAGCTTTGCGAAGTCAGCCGTGCTTGGCGATGGCCAGCATCTTGGGGGTACACTGGAGGACTGGGGATGCCGAAGCGGGGCTATCCAATTGATATCCCAGGGATATCTCAGAGGCAGGGTGCTAACCACTTCAGGCTCGTGTTTTCTGGTTATGGGGAATTCTTGCTGCTCAAGGACTTGTAGATGTGTTCAAGACCACGTTGCTGTTGGTGCAATGCCCGGAAGATGATACAAAGCACATGGAAGCAGCTGGCACATGTGTCTGGGTGGTTTCCAAGATGTTTTTTATTCAGCTCATTGACTTGGAATCCTGGTCTAGCTGGTAAATTCGGTGCATGTGTAAGACTTTTTTTGCACTTTCCATTCTCTCTCTCTCTCTCTTTATTTACTTTGGATGGTATCCCCATATGAAATCCCCATGACGACACCCTCATTCTACTGGTTGAAACTACTAACCATCCGGCAGAGGTTCCTGGGAAGCCTTGCTGGAAGTCCTGGGCTTAATCGGTGGTTTTGGACGTGGGGTGAATACCCCCATCGTCATCCGATTTTCACTTTTGATCCAAGTTTCGCAATCATTGTTCGCAAGTTTACTTATTGCAGTTGTGCCGTCATTTTGTCAATGATTTTCGTCAGTTTTCATGGTATGAGCTGTTTCTAAGATATGGTCATCCATAATCTCATCCATTTTCATCTCTTAACCTTTGGTACTGAGACATGACTTGCTGGACAATTCCACATTTTTCCATGATTTCACCATATTTAACCATCATTTCTTAGGGGTTTCATGGGGTTTCCATAGATTTCCCCATGAATTTTCCAGGCTTTACTCATTGACACCTCCATTGTCAGAGGCGCCTCCGCAGGGCGAGGTAGGACCCGCCTGGGTCTGGCGGCCCAGCATTCCATGTTTGTCAAAGGAGCTGAACTTTTCGGCAAGGACATTTAAATCAATATGACATGAGATTTTACACAAATATGACATTTTTGTAACTTTTTTTTTTTTTAAAAAATATGATTCAATAAAGCAGATTGAACAGTATATACACACATACATATATGCATAATTATATATATAGATATAATTATGATTATATATATATAATATACACATATTTATATAATACATCTACTTAATGCATGGAGCACATATTTATTGACAACTGGATTGTTCCAGGCTTTGTGGCTGCCAAGGTGGGTCCCTTTGCTTCGAAAGCGCTGCCCAGTGCAGCGCCAGAACGCAATGATGTGCAGGTGAGGAGATGTCAAGATATGGCAGAGACGGGTTCGATACTGCATCATCATTCTTATTATTACGATAGATTACTATGATATTATATATATAATGTTATATATATTCATATTCGCTATGATTGATTACTATGCATTTTTGTTCATTCTATATTCACACCTCTTTTCTTGGTCCTTCCAATCCTTGCAATTCAGGACCGACCTCCAGCGGTCCTGACAGTTGCCCCTGCAATCCCCAAGCCACAAGTCCAGGCTCCGCCGCCTCAAGAGACGCCCGGAAACTCACCGTAATCCTATGAAGATTGGTCAAATTTAAAGGAAACTGTGTAGGGAAACCAAGGGAAACCATCTTTGAGATGACTGTGGATTGTAGGTCGGACAGCCTTTCAGCTCGTTGAATTCGGTGTTGGCAAGCCATTTTTTGGGTTAAGTGCTGGTGGTTTCCTTGAAAGGGGACAAAGGATGGCAACACTATGAAGATTTTGCAACACCAAAGGGTGGCATTACCAGCAACTCCTTTAGCCAGGAGTGCGTGATGATGCGACTCTGTCAGCTGTGTCGGCTCAAGAAAAGGAAAACCAAACCACCTCTTGAGTGTGACGCAGGCACGGGCCGCCCAAAAACTTGGATTTGTGAATATTTGTGAATAGGAATTGGTAAGTCACGGTGAGTCTGTCCATTTTTGGTCGTTGTTTGGTGAGTGCCACAGTTATGCCGCTTATGCTATGCGTGTGGCTTGGTTGGGTCCAACTGGGCACTGCAGGACTCCGTGATAGGGCAATGCTTCTACGATGCATGGAGGGCGCTGCCCTGCAGGGCTTAACATGATTATATGGGGCACTCATTGGTGATATTTTAGTTGGGGCACTCACTGGTATTTTTTTTGATATTATGATTTGTATTTGCTACCACAAGTAGTTCCATGTACAGTAGGTGATTTCTTCAAGAGGCTCACAGCCGCCAATTCATCGTCTTCAGACTTGTATGTGCGGACAAGTTCTTTTCCTGAGACATGTCACAATGTTTCTCTGCATCCAACAGTGAGGCCATATGTCATAAAAGGCAAGTGTGACAGCGTCGATTAAAAACAGTTGCCTGGTCTTAGCAGGGAATCCTGCAGCGATATCTTCCCAAGCCGTGAGCTACCAAGCATTCTGGGGCTATCCCTCAGTGGCTGGGAACTAGGATATCGTAGGATATTCCCGTTTATAATTGGGACGTAAACAAGGATAACCATATATGTATAATTATGTATATATGTATATACACATGCAAACATATCACAGTATATATATATATACATGTAAATGAAAAATATATGTGTGTTGTATGCAAGTGTATGTTGATACGCAGATGCAGATGAAAAAAAAGCGGCATGTGTATGTGCGTACTGTATATATCATATCGATATAGTATATGTATATATATATACACATACACACACATACATATATATATATATATTTAAATATATATGTATGTATTCCATGGGATGTCTAAGTCCGAGGCTTCCATTCGTGTCGGTCCTTGTCCTTTCTGCCTTCGCCCTGGGTGAGCCCAACGTGGCCAAGGGTGAGGCCACGGGTCACCCTAGGGGTGGGATTTATATTGGATTTGCCCAACAACTATGGCAGCTATGGTGATTTATTGGGATACACATGGTATGTACATATATATATATATATAGATATCATGATATACCCTAGGCTAAACAGAAAGATGTGGAACATCAACCATTTGTAGATGATCCTCGGAACGGGAAACCATGGGCTTTCCACATCTCCGTTAGTTTATCCTAAGGTATCTATAATTATCTATATATTTAGTGGAGTTTATACACCAATTAAATGGGAGTTAATCGGGATTGGAAATATTACCATCCAATAATCGTGGCGATTTGCAATCGACTCTTAGTGGGGCTGCAATTAGTGCCACATATAAGGCCACGGTGTGATTACTACGCTAGGTATAATTAATTGCTACATACATGACGCACAAGGCACACACACACACACTGATGGTGAGATGTGAAGACTCCTTGTATTGATGGTGGGACGTGAAGGCAAGATAACTACTACTTACTATCATTTACTATCACAAGATGCTGAACTTCCAGGTTGGAAGGATTAGTATCGCTGTTGGGGGTTCGTGGTGGAAAGGTGATGTGAATCGGAACGAACAGCTGCCAGAGTGTCAGATTCACGACGCGGAGGCTCTGTTCCAAAGTTCTGTCCGAGTCTATGGCAGGAAGTCTTTTTCCGAAGCTCCGCTGCAGATGCGACGGGAGATGTGGGTTGAGGTATGGAGAGTCAGTGGGAGTTGACTCCACCTCTCATGGACAATGACGATCAATCATGACGAAGATGACGATTATGATCGATTATGACGATGATTATGATCTTCAAAGATGAATGTGGTAAACCCGAATAATAAACCATCCTCAAAATCATCATTTCTGTTGCATTGAAACCATCCCCAGCCAGGGTTGCCATGGGTTGCCCACATCAATAGCTCCAACTCCTATGGTGCTACGGTGGTCACCGGTGCTAGGATCAACGCCTGGACTTGGAGGAGGCTTCCCTGAATCTGCTGGAGGCCGAGGCCGCCGACTCCCTGGATGCGATCGACACTGCGCCGCGGCCTGAAGTTCTTGGGGAACAAAACGCTGATCCGTTAGAAGATGGTGGAAGATGATGGAAGGGGAAACCCGGAAAATCTGCAGTTGAATTCCCGCTCGTTTTTTTTTTCTGCCCTTTTTCTCTGAATCATGTTCAATCCATTGATGCCAGCATAGACCTGAATTTGGGGAGAACAGCGCTGGTTTCCGGTTTCCTGCAACATGTGCAACATTTCCCTGAAGAATCCCTACGTTATGATCGCAGCGAAAGAAATGTTTGACGATGTTTAAATCACATTTATGGCAAGTGAACATGTCCCAAATTTGAGAGGTAGGTGGGGTAGGTGGGGCAATTTCGACAGTGTGATGCTAGAATTTGGTGGAGGGCACTACCAAAATTACCATATATTAACCAAAAGAATCAAACAAGACAGAACAGTAATAATCCCACTGAGATAGTGATAAATTACATAGTTTTCTATCATTTTGTGGGTTGCTTTACCCATTTACGGATCCCAGGAGATTTTTCATCCGAAAATCCGGAGCTGAGCATGTCGGGCCAGGTGATGAAACCCAAAGAGAAGGAGACTTTGACAGGCCTCGCACTTCTGTATGCGGATTTGCTGCTCGACTTCTAGTGGCAGCAACCGAAGCCCTAGTCAGGAAGTGGAGTTGTGATGATTTGCATAAGATGTTTGCGTGTTCTATATCGTTTTAAAATCATTTTATCATTTTTTTGGAATGGTTTTTGCATGTTTCCGATGTTTATTTTGTGTCAGGTCCCTGAACTCCATCGATTCGTAGACCGCCATGCACGCTGCTTGGTGCCTGCCATGGTGCGCTGAGGATTTGGATCTGGGGTCTGCTTAGGGGCTCTGCTTAGGGGCTCTGCTACCAGCGTCTCCATGGACCTTTGCGCCTCCCTCCGGGAGTTCCGAGCAGAAACTCCGCAGCTGAAATGATGGTTTTTTCAGATGTCCCTGCCGCCCTGTAACAGTTCGAAGATGTTTTTTTTCCTGCTAAACAGGCCAATGAAAATGAGCACCGGAACATCATAACATGTTTTTGGGACATTTTACGGCGTTTTTTTGGTGTCTCGATTGTGCCCGCCATCGCTGCAACCGGGGCACATGAAGTCTTCTTTCAGGTGGGTGCATTATGATTATGATTCAACCAGATGTTTACTACGTACGTTTACTTGACTTGACAAGCATCTTATATTTCCAAGACTAGGTGGAGATGGGGCGAACTCGGCAATGACACTATCCATTTGATGTGTTTCAACCACACACAAGGTGGATGGATCGAGCAAGTGGATTGTCAATTCTGATGGCGCCTTCGGTAAAACCAGACAACATGTGATAAATGGGTGCCTAAATTATCCTAAATTGGGGGCGAACTGTGCCATTTTTCCACCCCATCTTGGATTTGCCCATTGCATACGCCTTTCATGGCCCTTTTATTGACCTTGCATAGCATAGGAGCATCCATTTAGGTATATGAGTATATGTGGAATCAGTGTGGTGGCTCCAATTCACCCAATCCGCAGGAAAGTAATTACATGTTACATGCCAGTGAACAAACAGGAAAGCTTGCCAGCAGGGCCCCGGCCCGAAACCTCAACCAAACCACTGGCATACTTTCTGGTGCCCTGGTGCTCCCTGCGGCAACTGCCAAGGATTTTTTGGCATGGCTTACCGCGTTGGTAAGTTTTGGGCTGCTCCTCGGACCAGGGTTGTGTACGTGGAGAAATTCTTGGCTCAATTTTGTTGGCCACGGAGGGAGGTGTTCCTGGTGACACATGATATGTGGAGGTTTCTTAATTCTTGGGATCCAAAATCATCCAAGACTGATCGTTTTTGACAGGGAAACTAGAATGCTTTTGGGCTGCCACAATTTTAGGAGAGGTCCATATGACTCGCACGACTCATCAATCAACACCTTCAAAGTCAGCTCCTGGTCATGTCATCATGTCCCCCAGGACACGCTCCCTGCTGCTCCCCATGCTCTCGCCAGCCAAGAAGATCATTGAAACACATGACGAGGACGACGAGGACGATGCCAAGGAGGTGCTCCAATGGGACGCGTCACGACTGAGTCACTAGAGGTCAAACTGACGGTGGGATCCAGGTCTCAAAAAGAAGTGGGATGCTTTTGGATCTTTTGGGGCTGGTAATGGCTGGTTTTTTTGGGAAGATGGGGAAGGGACTTTTGAGAATTTTGAGAATCGGCCATGTGATTTTCCAAAGCCAGCTGACGTTCCACTTTGACTCTTGGGGGATGCAACTGGAGAGTAAGGCCAAACTTCAGCATTTTCTTGCTGTGAGACGGACGTTCAACTTCACAGCATGGGCTGGAGGCATTCCCAATCCACTTATTTTATTTCATTTCTGGACTTCTCAAATAATCATTTTTAGATATTGTAGGAACAGACTCCGAGATTGAAGGACTCTAAAGGTTGCATAGAAAATCACAGAAACATTTTTTCCCGGCCCTGCCACCAGGGAAATGCTGTCCTTCCACCATCAAACATTTTCTTCCAGGTCGAAGAGAAGGTGGCCGACACCAAGACCACTCCAGTGCAGCAAGGATGCCACCTCCGGAACATGGGTAAAGTCAAGTGAACTCAGGATGAAGGTGAATTGACACCATGACACCACGTATCAAAAGGGGTTGTTTACCTGGGGGATTCATATTCTAGTAGCCTTGGATGGACTTTTTGAGGGTTGATGACTCAATGACCATCGATGACATGTGCAGAGATAGACCTATTGTCGCCGGATCTTAGGGAATTTGACCCATAGCCCTCGCTTCCGTAGCCACCAAGCGCATCACTCAAGGAGGCATGGAGATCAAGCTGGATGTGACCAACCCCGTGATGATCCAACGCGCACGTGAGCAGATTGAAGAAGCCGAGAAACGGGCAGAGTTGATCAAGTCGCCTGGCTGCGGCGGAAATATAAGACACAGGGTTTCCCTCCTGTTTTTTACTTTACTTTTGTGTGGCCTCCGTAGATTGGTATAGAAAGCACTTGGCAGCAGCAGATACCAAGGAATGCCCAGCCAGATCATAGGGACGTCTTTGGATGCACTTCCCTACACCTGGCAGCCCACAATTGCCATATGGAGGAGACCAGCACGGAGACGCCAAATCATATGAGCTTGTCACACACAGATAGATTTAAAATGATGTAAAACAGATGCACTACAGAAAGGGGATGCTGGGATGCTCATATATCCAGGGATGCCAGAGAGCTTTTGCTGCTTGGTACTGGGCGACCGCGGCGGCTGCTGTTCTGCAGCTCAAGAAATAGTCTAGTATTTGTTGATTGCAGAATGTATTTGCAGAATAGTTTCTTGACTCTGGCGTTGAGCCCGTTGACTTTTGAAAACACGACCGAAAAAAATTCGAGGAATTCTAACTTCGGGGTACGTCTATTGGCTCTCCGACCCGTAAAATCTACCAAAACAGCTTATTTCCATTTCCAAACATCCACAAACCTCGCTTATTTCAGTTGGAGAAGCCATTTGTCTTGCCCCATTTGGAAACACTTTGGATGGGCAGGACGTGATTGAGCTGCTGAAGAGGGGCTTCGACGTGAACGCGCAGGACTCACACGTCGAAGTGTGTGCACCAAGTAAGAACTCAGAATGCCGGAGACGTTTGTGATCTCAATGAGTTTTGCGTTGTTTCAACTTCAACCATGTTTTCTGGGAATCCTTTGATCCTTCGTGATGATGTTTGATTAGGTTGGGGTAGAATTTGATGAACACAACCATAAACATAAATAAGTAAACGAATAAATCGATTAAATAGTTAACTAAATACATCAAGACACATATAAATAGATAAATAATATTATATAATGCCATAGTTGATTAAACGAATAAATAGATAGATACATAAATCAATAATCAATAAATAAATCAATCAATTATATATATATATATATGTGTGTGTGTGTGTGTATTATGTATATATATATAGGTTGGGCCGAGTGTCTTTCGCAAACGATAGTTGTTGGTGATTTCCAGTTTTGGGAAGGAGCTTTCTTCACGTCATGGTTGGGTGACTTTTTGAAAGAATCCCAATGAATTTTGAAGAACTTATTGTTTGAAAACAAGCACGCTACACAACGACATGAAACTTGATGGCAATATCATATATGGTTCCCTTTGTTACTGAGCAGAGGAACCTAAGCCCGCCACATTTTTTTGGCCCAAGCCGTTTTGGCCCAAGCCGCAGCCATGGCGGGAGAGGAGGCCGGAGATGAGGCCCGGACCTTGCAGGTGGTTGTGGGTGGGTGACTGAAAATCCTTATGCCATTGATATTTAATATCTGTTAATGGAATATATGGGATATTGATTGGAAATTCCATATGGGTAGCGAGACTATAGAATGGATATCCCATTCTATGATCCCACATAATTAAATATGTGATTTGATCCCCTACTAAACCACCTTGTTGGCTCTGGGGGATCTTTAGTAGTAGGGGGAAGGGATTATTTTTTTACCATCAAATCGTGGATTTGCTGAAGCTACGGTTTTTTTATCCGATCTTTTGATCCACCATGATCCATCATTTGGGGAAATTATTGGACGTACATGATACTTTTATGACCCCTCGCAAGTTCAATAAAAGGTCCAAGCGTAAACAAACATTTCAGCACCAAAAAGGAGACCTTAGAATCACAAATGAGATCAGTCCAGGTAATTGAACCTGAGAGTGGCTGAAAATCCATGGAAATCATCTTGTTTACTTGGGACATTTTTACATTGTCAGGAAAAACCCAAGATCAAGATGTTCAAGAGTGTGTTGCACCATCCACATATTTCACGTGAAGACCATCTCAAAATCTTCAAAGTCGTGAATTTCTTCCAGAATCCTCCAGGTAAGTTCACACTGTCCTAACCAGTGGCATCCACCTGTGGTTCATGGATCCTTGCAGGATGGGTTGGCACCAGCTCGGCTTGTCATAGGTGGTCTCCCACCAGCCAGGTGCCTGAGAAAATCCGAGTCACTGCTGACACGGGCATCAATGGCGTGCTGGACGGAGTCTGGGTGATCTCAGCCCCAAATCTTTAGAGAAAATATTGCAGGAACCCCCTACCTGGCCCTAGCTTTGGTGGGAAAAGCAAGGGTTTTCCCCTAAACTCTTTCTTCAACCAATCATTGACTCAGAATGGACCTCCCGAAATGATTTTTCCCGGGGTTGCCGGGATCATTGTGAATCATCGTGTCCAGTTTCACCAACATCAAACCACACCCTATGCTTTGGTCGAGCTTGACGTTTGCTGGACACTGGATATGACTCCCCAATGGCTTTTGCTGCTTGAAGTCATTGCCGTCATGGCCCACTTGAGCTGATCTGATTGGTGCTTCAAATATCTTTCATTTTACATCCTTTTACCATCTGAGAACCGCCCTTTGGTCTTCCATCCTAGTGCAGGAAGCCCACAACTTGCTGGTGGAGAAAGTGCTGAAAGTCAATAAGGTGCTGGGCCGAGCCCTGAAGTTTAGGAAGTTGGGAGTTTCCATTGGGGGAGATTTTTCAATTGCCATTGGAGGATCCTAAGCTCTTCCATACTCTTCCAATTTTTTGATTTTGGTGCAGGACTTGGAGGACTTTAAGAAAAGCATCGCTGACAGCACCGAGGAGCAAAAGAAGGCGGGCGATGCCAAGGGGTGGAGTTTCAGATTGTCATTCCTGATGGCTAGGAGTTAGGACCTTGCCTCCAACATTACTGTAAATGCTGAGGGTGTCACAGTCGAGCCGGCCAAAAATCTGGTTTGAGCAGGAGGTGAAGGGAAAAAAAAGTTGTTGACTGCCAGGCCGCCAGGCCAAAGCTGGCTTTCTATTAAGATGCAAAATGATATATATATATATATATTATATATATATATTATATATATATATATTATATATATTATATATATAATATATATATATAGATACAACCATCATTAAACTTCCCCGGGTCCCCGCATTTTAAAGGATCCGTGGCACGGAGAACCGCCCCGTTGTTGCGACCCAGGACTTGGCCAACCGCTTGGAAGCGCTCGAGGCTGGCGTGGACGCCAAGGGCAAAGCGCTGAAGACCGTGGATGAGACGCTCGGAAAATCAACTGGGCGCCACAGGGCCACAGGTTGTCCATCCAATTCCATTGGGGGATGAAAGTAGATATATGTAGATATTGAATATTTATGAATATGAGTAAAAGGGCAGCACTTGGTGGGAAACACCACAGAAGCTGGCGGTCCGGTATTCTTGGCTGACGCAGTCTTGGACGAGCAGAATATCGGTTCTGAATGCAGTACATGCTCATTTTTTGGTTCTAGATGCGGTTGTGCAATGTCAAATGCAATTGTCTCAAGATTGGCAGTGTCTCCCGCTGCATTTCGGTTGAGCTGCTCAGTATTTCAACGAGGCACCGCAGTGGAACTCGCAGTTTCCCATCTGCTCCACTATGGATATCTCCATGACTGGCGCAACCAGGTACCCGCCCCAAAGGAGATCGGTTCATCCAGTCTTTGTTGGTGACGTCCCGTTTTTTTTTTCTCCATTGGATTTCATTGGTCACGGCCACATTTCTTTGGTTGGACTCTCACTATGGCATGGTTGGTTATTGTTGGTTTCCTCACTTCAGTCCCAGTATATTCCGATGATCATCAAAGTTGACTATTACCCTCTGGTAATCAGACAGCAAATGGACATCCACCATTTATAGATGATTTCCCCATAACAACCTCCCTTTATAGATGCCACATTTGGCTACCAGATGGTGCCCTAGGAAGTTGGCTGCCCTGGAGAAATCCTCTGAGGCGGAAAGGACGCGACACTGGCTGGGAATGGCTAGGAACTACAAAGGATGGGATTATAATGGGGTTATGATGTGACTATATGATTATATGTGATTGTTACATGGGAAAAAGTGGGCTTATGATATGGGATTATAATGAACTCCATAAAATTCCGTAAAGTTGTGTCTGATACATCTTTTTTGGGGGGATCCAAGACTCAATAAAATGGGTGAGGGCACCCTAGAACAGTATTCAGGAAAATTACAAGCCATGGATTTGGGGTGCACAATTTTCAGAGAAACAGAGATATACTACATATAACATCATAAATTATAAACATCTATAACCAACAAGAATGACAGTATACAAACAACAACAGTGGCTATCTAGTCAGCAAGAGTGGGTGCATGACATCCTTGAACTGAACTCAATATATGAGTATCACCTACCATCTCATCCGCAGGAAAGCTTTGCGCCATTCCATTGACGAGATAAGCCACTCGGCACATTGAGATCCATCTGGCTGCACTTTGCTTCTCGTGACTTTTGCGGGCTCCAGGCTGATTGTGCGGGCCTTCGGACGAAACATATAAACGCTTTCCAATGCTTCCCATGCTCAGATACATTCAGATACAGAACAATCAGAATATGGACTTGCATATGCATATCATATGCATATCATGTGCATATCATATGCATAGCGTGCACACATTATTTTTTTAACCAGGCCGACTCAGCAAAGTTTTGATGTGCGACTCAGCTCAGGCAATCACCAGGCCGAGCTGAAGAGTCGTACGCTCCCAGACTGGGAAGCTGGACTTCGTGCAGACATCAACAGACTGCGGGAGGCTGGGGGAAATGCTGGGAGACCAAACCTGCAGCCCTGCTATGCCCTGCTATGCCCTGCTGACCTGCAGCCCCTTAGGAATGGCTTGGGAGATGTTGGGAGATTTTTATCGAAAGCCTATGACAATTATCCAACATGAATCGATCATTGAAAGTCACCAGAGCTTGTGGGGCCCAGTACTGAGTGATGTGGTCACCGCATCCCACCTTTGCGTAGGACATCATTGGCATCCAGGGAGAGCTCAAGGAGCGGTTGGAGAAAGCCGAGAAGGCGGCAGAAGAGCTACAGGAGATGCGGAAGATACCCGGTAATTTGAAGCTTTGCCATGGAAACTGGTCACTTTTTATAGGTAGTACATTTATAATTGGGCCATTTTCCATAGCTTTTCCGTTGAATTACCACAGGCTATGAGGAAGATATGGGCTGACTATTGACTATTGATGCACTGGTGACCTTTGATTCCTGAGGCTTTGCGCTGTTTATTACTTTACCATCAAGAGTTTAGAATGACATATAGGAATGATATATGATATAGGAGTGAATGATTTCTCGTATGCCTCACGGGATTTCCCTGGATGCCTTCAACATCTTACGCTCTTTGAAACTTTTCTGCCCGTGGAAGGAGATGCTGAACAAGGATGAAGGCTTCAAAATGGCTGGGGTTCTGCAGAGCCAGGTGCGTTCCCTCTGGGTCTGGCCAGTTCCGGATGACACTTCCACCAAACTGGTGCCATGCGATGCCAATCTGCCAATCCTCGCTATGCAGGTGAATTCGCTGGAGGCCTTTGTAAAGAAACAGGATCAAATCCTGACGGCAGCATACAACAGTACCATGGCGATGTGGGGCAAGATTTTGCCATGATACGGAGCAAAGATGGCAGATTTCATCATGAAATTCGCATCAACACCATCAAAGACACAGTGAAGTTTGGTGGAAATTGCAACCAGCATGAAGGCGGACTCATTTGATTCATTTACCCGGGGTGTGTCTCCCCATCAAACTTGACTAGATGATAGATAGAGATAAATAGAGTACAAATCCATTTGCAGACGGAGAAGTACACACACACACACACATGTACACAAGAGACATACGCACACACGCTAGACAAGAACTGGATCATTGGAGTGATCCGATGGGAACTGAATCCCAAAACGTGCAACTAGAAATGATACTCCCTGGTGTATATATATATAATTATATATATATATTCTATATATATAGCGACGGACATGCACTTAGAACATACTTTGGAAAAAAAATCTGAAAATCTTCACAGCGGGGATGTTCTAAGTATGGATTTCAAGAAAAGTAGTTAGAACATACCCAAAACCTATACTTAGAACATTTCCAAGCTATACTTAGAACATCCCAGTGGGGAACCAAATGGGAACCATACATATATGTATATATAAATGAGGCATCTCCAAAACATTCAAAACTATACTGTATATAATTCATTTAGCTCATTTTAGTATTGAAACCTATGCTTTTTGACTACCCCCTGTAGGAAACCCACAAATTACTAGAGACCTTCCCATTGCAGCAAAGACTGCTTGGGATATTGTTCCCGAAGAAAAGGTATATAATGCTGCAGCAGTGAGGGGAGAAAGTGTTCTAAGTATGGTGTTCACCAAGGTATTTGTGTGTATATATGCAGATTTACCAAAGTAACAGGACATGTTCTAAGTATATGTGTGTTTTAATGTTCTAAGTATGCAAAAATCAAAGGATATTTTCTAAGTATCTGTTTTTCTGATGTTCTAAGTGAATACTTAGAAATATTTTTGATGTTCTAAGTATGGTACTTTTGATGTTCTAAGAAGAGGTTCCGATATTTTGGAAAAATGATGTTCTAAGTATATGTCCGTCGCTATATTAAAAATGACATGTACATATATATATATGTATATATATATATATGGGACTATGGTGGCCACCAGCTGCGACTTAAATGCGCCCAGGTGCACCACCAAAGTCCCGCAGGTACGTTTACACGGGTCCCGGGGAGGTGTCTTCGTTGATCACCGACCCCCCCGGGACCACGGTGATCCCCTGCAATAATAAAATATTATATAATAAAATAAGCGGCCAGCGAAGTTTTACGTCTGTTCAGACGTTTCGCACACACACACACATATATATATATATACGTATGTATATTTATTTTATTATATACGTATGATATGTATATATAATATATATACACATTTAAATACATGTAGCGACGGACAATCATTTGGAAGATCTTTTTGAAAAACAACAAGTTCCTTGTATAAGCCTCTCTGCACTTCGAAGATCGCCAAATCTCACACTTAAAAGATTCCCTTTGATACCGAATCACACCGTGCCCTGGGAAACGCTCACAATTAGAAGATCTTCCAGATATGTTCATATTATAGAATGCAAGAGAAACACATGTTATTTCAAAGATTTGATTGCTCTTCACAACTGAGGGATTGCCATTGATATGATACCTGAGGGAAGCCCCGCACTTAGAACATCACATCATGTATGCTGAGAGCGACTTCATTTATCCAAGCGTTGGAAAACATGGTAGTTTTAGGCTTTAGCTAGGGGCGCTGTTAGCGACCACACAGGAAAACGCTATTTTTATGTTTGCTACTGGATTTAGTTTGTGGGGGTTTCGGGTGGGGGGGGGTGGCGGGGTGCAATAACGTTCATTTGCACTAGCATCCTACAAATCTAGAGCCTGCCGCGTCTCTTGCACAAGAGAGGATGCTACGCTACGGCCTGTTAACTACATGCATCTTCCTTTATCTTACGTTGCTCGATGTCAAGTGTCATGTACAAAAGATGATGCTACGCTACGACACGTTAACGCCATGCATGTTCCTTTATCTTACGTTACTAGATGTCAAGTGTCATGTACCAGAGATGATGCAATGCTTCGACACGTTAACAACAAACTTTTCTTACGGTCCTTGACGTTATGGATCATATATGGTTGGTTTTTGTTTTTCGATTTAATCACGGAGAGAACCTCATGAAAGACTTTGGGACGAGGCGAAGAATGATATGAGAAACCAAACAAGACACTCTGATGGTCCAGCTCCTCATGAGTGTTGATTCATGCCTGACCGACTACGTAGTATGTTCTAGCTGCGCAGGATTCTAGAAGAGCCCTTCACGAATGCATGTTGTTCAATGTCATGTGCCAACTGACATGCATGAGCGGGGATTTTGCGGACCTTTGACACCTATGCTCTCGAAACTCTTTGCCTTTCACTGAACACATCATGTTTTCAGGCCCCTGTCAACTGCGTGGAATGAGCGACGCAGACGTGCCCGCCGGCGTGTGCGTCGAGCTCGAGCGGCACAAAAGCAGCGTTCGTTCACGCGCGTGCTTGCAACTGCGCCTTGCCGAGGCCCTTAGATTTGAATTATTTCGGCTTCATACAAATTCTATGTAGTAAATACCTGCTGTTTCAACAAGTTTGAACTAACCCTTACCGGGTGTCCTGGAGGCACGTTTCCCAGCAAGCCTTCGGGCCATGGCAGCTGGTGAAGAAGGTCTTGTGCCGCAGGCTTCTCGTGGCGATGTCAAGCTGCGAACCAAGCGGCACTTGCTCGTGCACAGTTCCCATCTGCTCGGAATCGGAAATCCATTGGGCCTGCCTTCATCGACTGGCTATCAAACAGATTGTGTCTTTTGTCGTTTACCGCCAATCTACCTAAGCACTCAAAAGATACACTTCTTATGAAGTCCACTCACGGTCAAGCAAGTCCTTGGGTCCTTGGGCATTGATTTTGCTTTGTGATCTTCATGATGTACGGAAGTGCAAGGTGGGCAAAGACGGTCTGAAACATCTGCACTTACTAGATTGAAAAAACAGGAGATTTGACAGGTATTACGGGACAGCGCAGTGGCGGGCCAAAGTTCTCCGCAATCTTTTGGTTGCTTGGCTCCACAACAATTCCTCTCAGGCCTACCGGGTTGAATTTGCAGTATGTTTATAGTCAAGTCACACTGTGTTTCTGAGATTGCTTCCCCTCATCCCATGTGTTCCACTTCCTGCATGTTCAATCAACTGGCCAGGCTGCAAAGTAGCAACTACAGGGATTCCAGCTGGTCATTAAGGATGGCTCCATCAAAAAAATGCAATGCCCCTTATTTTGTATACCAGCATAGACTAGACAGTTTCATCTAGGATTGAAGTCCCATGGGAAACGCAGGAAACACAGATGACAAAAGACTTCTTCATCTGTCGAAAGTGTGAACGGCACAAATCTCCCATGTTGCCCATGTGTTTGCACAAGGTGATCCGTGAGACTGATCGCACCTCGAGAAGCTGCTACTCCGTGCCAAGAACATGGAGCGGAAGTCGCAGTTCCTCCTGGTCTGGGTCGTATGGGCTATTTACGGAGACGAGGCTACTATGTTTTGAGTCGACTTGTCCCGGAGTTTGTGGCACGCTTTGGCTTTATGCTATCCGGTTGATGTCAATTTCGAACGTGCACACGCACATGCATTCACGTGCGCCGCTATCTATTAGAAAGGGTAAGCAAGTCTTTACCTTTTCCACGGACTTACTTCCTTTGTGCAGGGTTGCTGGCTAGGCAAATGCATCGGGTGCCGCATTACTTGTGCGAACCGTGCAGGTCTCCTTCGTGCCATCAAAGAGATGGTCTACACAAAGGGGCAGCCATCATGTTACATGCCTGGAATGACATCGGTACTTTTAAGCTGCACTTCGCCATGCTTCACAAGCCTTTACTACATGCTAAGCCGATTGACTTGAGCAAACTTGGATGCTTGGATTGCTGGTACACCCCGTGTTGACACCATAGTTGTATAGCTTCTACCTTTGACAGGGCGCAAGGTCGAGGAATGAGCACTACCAGCTTTTTGGCCCGTGCCCTGATCAGACTGCGTCGGTGCATCAAAGTTTTGACGAGCGGGAAAGAAAGAGAGTGGTTGGTGCCATCGCTGTTTTCAAATTACCAGGCCAGCAGTCAAAGTTGCCTGGGGACGCTTGCTTTGAAACAACGCCATTTCTAGAGCTTATTTGACATGTTGTTCAGAGGTGTTCCGGTCACATCTAACAAACAACGCTGCTAGGATTTGTTGCACCCTTGGCATTCCACACTATCCACTTGTCTTGGCCCATGACAGTGGGTCCCGGAAGCAGTATCAATGGCTACATATTGTCTTGGGACAGCATCAGGCCTGTTGTACGTTTCTAAACCATCTTCACAGTAATAGTATTAATCCTATTCTTTGATTAGATGTCTCGGCCGCATATGAGAACCTTCCACCTTGTGGCGTGGCATGTTTCTCCAGCCAGATTGGACCCGCGGGGGGGCATTTGCTTCCTCGCGTCCCACTAAGGTGCACAATTGAAAAGGGTTCGGTATAGCGGCTTGATAACTGCAAAACGTTAGAGAAGCAACCACTAGCTGGCAAGGGCTCCGCACTTAGAAGATCCGGGACGATACTGCTCAGATCTTCTTGAGGTGATCTTCTAAGCGTGGAAACCTCCAAAACAAGCATTTCTAATTGTGAGACAGAAAATTTGGGAACATTTCTATACATTTCTTCTAAGTGATTGTCCGTTGCTGTAATATGTACATGTCTATGTCTGTGTATCTGTCTATGTCTATGTCTATGTACATGGTAACGACATTTAAATATGTGGAGGACGGGCCAGACCGCGAGGCCCAGGAGGTAGTATAAAATACCAGTTCGTATATTTAAATGTAGCTACCGTATGTTTAAACGAGTTGGATTGAATTGGATTCCGTATGTTTAAATGGCGAGGCGGGCCTAGGAAAACCTTAGTCTCAAATACCTGTTCGTATATTTAAAATCCGTATATTTAAATGTAGTTGCCGTATGCCTGTGTATATGTACATGTACATGTATTTTAGATGGATGGATGTATGTGTGCATTTGAGTGGATCGATTGATCGGTTGATAGATAACAGCATATGGTGAATTGCGATCTTAGTGCGGTCACCGTTTTGTTGGCTGGCGCGGTGACCATTATATCATATCCAGAAATGCGTGCGCTGATCCCAACTTAAGACACTTACATTTACTCCCCGTAGATGGGTCCTTTGAAAGATTCCTTCCTGTGACCTGCAGTGCGCGTCCTGGCCATCGGTGCCTCAGGTCGTTTGGAGCAGCTGGAGACTGCTTTGCGGCAGTCGGACTACGAGCGAGTAATCTTCAGCGAACGTGTGGGCCAGGAGCAGGGTTGCTGAAGAACAAAACGTGATGCGGTTTGCGCGGAACATCTGAGCAACATGCAAATTTTTGCGGGTGCAATGGGCCACACAGCAAAACAGATCATATTTGTTCTGGTTTGAGGGGGAGAAAACTGTGAATGGGAAAGCGCGAAACATGGCCGTGTCAAGGCAACCCTGCCGACCTAGCAAAAATCTCTAGCCCCGCCAAGTCACAAATGGACAAAATGTGGGAAACCCATTCACCGGGCTACTTGTTTGTGAAAGTCAATTTCTTAGGCCGCCCCGAAAACAAAAACAAATTGCTGCTGGTACTGTTGTGACAGGGTGTGCTGCCAACTTTGGTACCCGGGTCGCAAAGTTGCAACTAGTGCAACCCAGCTGCAATTCCAACATCAACAACCTGTTAAGGCGACTGGGCCAGGAACTTCCCAGTCATGACCCCAGGACCTGCAGGGCATGTCCCAACACCTCCGTGGCTTTGCTTCGTTGCTGACGGACATCTCCCAACACCTGGAGCAGTTGGATGGACAGGATGGCGGCGGGCTGCGGAAGGCGCGGGGAAGCCATGGCAGCCATGGCAGCCTTGCTGAGGTTTACGAGTATCCCGGTACCTGATGAGTTTCAAATGTTTCAAGAACTTATGTTCATCTAGGTGAGACAGTGTATTCATGTAGTAATTCGACATCCATGTGTCATCCAAAACGTTGGAGCCTTGGATGTTAGGGTTGGAGTTGCCGACAGGCAATGGGGGCTATTGGGCAGGTGCAAGTGGAGGTGGGCTCACTCAAAGAAGTGACGTCCAAACTCCGCAAAGACTTCGAGGCTGGGGAAGTCTGACACATCACTGTTCGGTGATTAAACCATTCCCACTAAATCACCATAAAATCTCATTAAGCCCCAGTGAATCACCATAAAATCAACCTTAAACCATTATGAAGTTCCATGGGGGAAATGTCTTTGGATCTGGGGCTCTGTCTGCGTTGCGTTGAGCTGCAAGTGACGGACCTCCAGATTGCGATTTTCCTTCGGAGTTTTGTGTGATCCCTATGGAAATTGAATGAAATTGACAAGTAAATCCGAGGTGTGCAAATGGCAGACAGATACAAATTTGCCTTGCCAGAAAAGGTGTAAATCAAGTCAGTTAAATTCCCTGAGCTTTTGATCATTTTTGAACTATGGATGTCCAATTCAATTCGGATCAATCATCGCGGCATGGTTTCGGGCCCCATGAAAAAAGGCCCGATCGGAGAAGACGGAAGCGAGCCACGCGGCGAGCATGTCCAGCCTGGGGTCCAGATACAGCGCAGCCTGGCGCTGAACATGGGTCCCCCTGGGTTTGGACTTGCGGAATCGATGATTTTCACATATCCCATTAGTTCATCCTCCATTTGGGGTAATTATAATTACATATATTTGATATATATTTGATATATATTTGATATATATTTGATATATATTTGATATATATATATATTTGATATAATTTATATGATTTTCAATTATCTAGGGGGACGATGTCGGCTTTTTTCAGTGCCTCCTTGAGCTCCAAGATGGCTAAGGCTGAGGATCAAAATTCAGCACTCACCTATTTTCTGCGATTTGAAGTTGCCATGGGATGATATCCTTTTTGCTTGGGGACGAGGTTCCTTGTGGAATTCCACGGGTAAGACTCAGGATAGCCTCCAGCAAGCGGACATGACAATGGAACGCCCCCCCCAATGAAAGTAGATGATAATATATATATAATTACATATGTCTACGTATATGTGTGTCATATTTATTTATTTGCTTATTGATTTGATTGATGGATTGATTGATTGCTTGATTCGTTGATTGATTGATTGATTGATTGATTGATTGATTGATCGATCGATTGACTGATTGATTCATTGATTGATTGATTGACTGATTATATAATATTATATATATGTCACACTATCAACACGAAAAAACCTACCTCAAACTTGGGACTTTCCCCGGTATCCTTGGCCTACAGGCACTGTAATTGGTTTTGCCTTCAGGGAACATGGACCAGCCAGGAATTTGAGAAGGCGTTAAAGTCGGAGGTTGAACGTTTGCAGCTTGGATGCGCTTGGATTTTCTCTTGGATGGTCTTGGATGGTACCTGACCCAAGATCTGCCGACTTGGGCGATCCCCATCCGCACCTGAGGAGTAAGTCAACCAAGGAGGTGGAACGCTCCTTGACGGCACTTGCCCTCCTTGGACCTGGATGGTGTTTGCGGATGTTCCCTGTAGAGAGTTTCCCTTGAACCAACCCAATGAGCAAAGTCAACTGCTTGAACACGCGCATGATTGTTTGGCGGAGACTTATCACGGCCTGGGTGATCGAAGTGCCCATTCATCGCATGTGGTTGGCATGCAGCCTGTGGTCTTGCAAGCGTGAATGTGTATATATATATATATACATACACACACATATATATATATACAGTATATGAATATAATGTGCATTTAAATTTGCCAAATTCGTATCCAATTGCTATGAGATTTGTTTGTCCGCATCCCTAACATTCCCTAACCATGGGCCTTTTAATATTTCACAGCTCATTGCCCTTGAGCTTGAGGAATACAACGGCTGGAAGCAGAAATGAAACACGAGAGGGAAGAACGACGCAGCTTAGTCACCAGGTTCGAGAAGGACAGGGGTGGCTGGGGCTCACCCACATGGTGCCTATTTTTTTGGCCCCTGGGTAAGGATAAATATTGATACAGTAGGAGTCACATGAATGGCATCCCGGTTGCTGCAACAGCTGTACTGTGCTCGGTCTCCAGGAGGAACGCGAGCGAGTGGAGAGCTGGCAAAAGATCCTCGTGCTCAACAAGTCTGCATGGATGAGAGGGGTGCTAGGGAGATGGCACCAACACGTCTTTACCATGTTTGATGCCTGATGCCACCAGAGAAAGTAGGACGGCTAGGCTCAGGATCCATTGGGCAAATGCCTGCTCCACAGTTCAGCAGCCAAACAAGTCACTTTGGCCAGGGAAATGATGACCTTCCCCCGAAGCAATATCCCAAAGCGTATGCCCGGAAGAGATAGCTGAATCAGCTAAATCAGCCCAAACCAGACTGGAGAGTCCTCCCAATTCTCTCGAAGCCTTCGCTTTTAATCAATTTCAACAATCTCCAAAAAGTATATTTGGGACTTTGGAGGATCTTCACTAACACCAATAATCACCATCACTTGCAAAAAAAGTCTTCGGCCCAAATGATCATTGAAACAGTAACCATAGTTTCCAATAATAGATGACTGTGTCCATAATTAGGACAAGAATGGTAAGAATGATACAGAATGGTGACAATCATAATGTCATAACAACAAACATCAACAAACAAAATAAGAGTAATATTGAACAACATGGACAACATACTACTTGCCCCATAATACACATCATAAGGGAAACATATCGAAGCATGGCCCGTGGTACCCTCCGCTTGGCTTTAAGGCGCAGCAGCGAGGTGCAACACGTGGACACTTCCGCTGTCGACTCAGTGAGGTGCCACAGGGATCTCATGGGGGGTAGCCCGTTTTTTCATCCCGTCATGGGCCCGGGCCATGACTTCGTATTGAAACCTTTTTCCACTTTAGTCAATGGGAATTCCAGGATCCTAAATTGGAGGTACTGTACCATATAAGGCCTAAATGGCCATTGATTTAGGGGTGTTATGGGGTGTTACTTGAACCTGACATAATCTGACTCACAATTTTGAGTTGAGCCACCCGCCAGCTTGTCTTGTTCATCTTGTTCGCCTGTTGCAGCCTTGCCGCAGGAAAGAATTGGAAGAGCTGAAGTTGGACTTCCAAAGCACCTTGGGCATCCTTGAGCCATGTCATGCCACATCATTTGGAAGGGCTGCTCTTGGCCCCAATGGAACCCTAGTTATGTTCCCAGGGAAAGGCTGTCTCCAGGCTCCAGGCAATGGCTGGCACCTAGGCCTCCTGATGTCGGAAGATCAGCGGATGATGGATGCTTGGTGGGGGAGTTCAGTTCACCTTGGATTGGGGGTGTCGTTTGGGCACCCAAGAATGATATGATGTAAATTGATCTTTCACATGACAGCTATGGTCACCTGTGGTCCTCGGGGGCATTTTTGGTCAAGATACCCATATTATTATCATATTATGAGGTTGCAATAGCTTTTGATGGGTATACCCATATTGATGGTATATGATCAAATGATTCTCACAGCCTCCTTTTTTATTCTAGGGATCCATGACGCTCGTTGACTCCATGTACGGGCGATTCAGGCAAAGGCGGCCCCTCGTCTTTTCACAGGACCATAGTACCACCATAGTAACTATACCATAGTGAACTATGGTTATTATAGTACCATAGTAACTCGATAGTAGGTAACTATAGTACCATAGTAGTGAACCATGGCTGTCCAACTACTGAGATGGCTTATTAATGGCTGTTTCTCGGTGTTTCTCACCCAACTCTCAGCCGTACACGAACGCAACATTGGAGTGTCACAGTATCAACATACGCACCATCATAGATGTTATATAGCTATTGACATTCTCAACTATACTTTCGATATGTGCTTAACAATAGGGATAGCATTCATCATCATCATCATCATCATGATGATGATCATCATCATCATCCTAACTACGCCACCCCAGGATGCAGCTCGCCTGGAAGCTCTGGTTCGAGCACTGGAAGATCGGGTTTGGCCCCGTTGCCGCAGTTCATTATATATCTATATATATACAGTACATATGTGTCAACGCGTGTGCTCACGTTTTGGCACACATCTGCATATGTACATATTTATACACGTATATATGTATATATGCATATAATTGCACACACACACACACACATATACGCAGACACACATATCTATCTATCGATATATATATATATACAGATAGATTAGGCGTGCGTATGTATGCATGGATACGTGCTTGAGTAGCCGACAATGATATTGTATAACCATTTTGTTTTGCCCTATATTTGTCGGACGTGCAAAACCTTCACAACCGATATTGCAGGGGACGACACCTATACCGATACGACACTGATAGGGCAGGACCGCAGGATCCTGTTTGTGTATGGCAGTTTTGACCAACAATAGTTTTGTCGCACATGATGCAACTACAACTATAAATCCAGGGATGCATAGTGGAAATGAGTATACTTTCAAGGTACCATTTTTTGGAACCTCTATGGATGTATTTGCTACTCCCCAATCGGGTATATAGTCGAACTGACCATGTGTGGACATCAGAATTAAGTGCAAGGGTCAAATAGGGGAAGTCGCACCGCACTGCGTTTTGGTGGGTAATAGCTCGTTTGATTTCGTTTGTATTATCAAAGAATTGGATGATGGGAAAATTTACAGGAAAGCCCTATATTTGATGGTAAAAACCATGGTTTCCTGTAGATTTTCCCTTAAACCAATCCAATGATATTATCAAAGTAGTTTGCAATCATCATATTTCCATGGTGTTTCCCAAGCCTGCAATACCTTTTGTGACAAGATGGGTTGGATGCCACGCCGGGCCGGCCATGGAGAAAGCACAGGATTCTCCAACTAGGATGGAGCACAAAACAGACAAGGAGTGTGGAGGTGATGTATTTCATCATATTAATAAGGTTTCCTAAAATGGTCCTCAAAAACATCCATATTTCAATCATATTTTCCATGAACTATCCAAATTTTGTTCCATTTTGATCCATTTTCCAAACGGGATTCCCTCGTTTTATGGCCCCCATATTTGAACAAACCACCCAGGCCCTGGCGTCGCAACTCCAAAGATCCAAGCCGTAGCCCCACCCGCAGCCCTTCCCCGGGACCCCCGGGGCCTCCGGGGCCTCCGGTCACCGTGGAAGTGGAGATCCCTTCCAATCCCTGGACCACGGCAGACTTGGACTTTTGGACCTTTTTGTGGTGAAATTCAGATCCCTTCCAATCCAGCCATGGAGGGTAGTGGTTTGGCACTGGGCAGATGGAATGCCTGGCCACATTTTGATCCAGAAGTTGGGCATTGAAGACTTCAGGGGAACGATTTCTAGCACAAACATAGTTCTTCTCGCGATAAGATGGAATTATTTGCTGGGACATCCACATCCACGAAGTATTAACGTATAAAAATATAGTTATAATTGAATTGATCATCGTATATCATCATGATTCATCATGATACCATTATACATCATACTTCATCATATACTTATCTTCGTAGTTCATCATAATCTATCATCATAAATCATCATTTACCATCATATACCAGCATATGTCACCACACACAATATATATATATATGTACTGTATACCATATATCTTTATACTGAATCATATATCATCATAGTTCATCTATCATCATAATTATCCAGCATCATTCATCATCATATGTCATCATCATATGTCATTATCATATGTCTGTCATCATCATATGTCATCATCATATGTCATCATCATATGTCATCATCATATGTCATCATCATCATCATATGTCATCATCATCATATGTCATCATCATCATATGTCATCATCATATGTCATCATCATCATATGTCATCATCATATGTCATCATCATATGTCATCATCATATGTCACCATCATCATCATCATCATCATCATCATCATCATCATCATCATCATCATCATCATCATCATCATCATCATCATCATCATATGTCATCATCATCATCATCATCATCATCATCATCATCATCATCATCATCATATGTCATCATCATCATCATCATCATCATCATCATCATCATCATCATCATCTGTCATCATATGTCATCATATGTCATCATATGTCATCATATGTCATCATATGTCATCATATGTCATCATATGTCATCATATGTCATCATATGTCATCATATGTCATCATATGTCATCATATGTCATCATCATCATCATCATCATCATCATCATCATCATCATCATCATCATCATCATCATCATCATATGTCATCATCATCATCATCATCATCATCATCATCATCATCATCATCATCATCATCATCATCATATGTCATCATCATATGTCATCATCATATGTCATCACCATATGTCATCATCATATGTCATCATCATATGTCATCATCATATGTCATCATCATATGTCATCATCATATGTCATCATCATATGTCATCATCATATGTCATCATCATATGTCATCATCATATGTCATCATCATATGTCATCATCATATGTCACCATCACCATCGTCATCATCATCATCATCATCACCATCGTCATCGTCATCATCATCTTCTTCTTCATCATCTTCATCTTCATATATATATATACACATGACTATATACAATCATAATTCATTATAGTTCATCACAAATCATTATATATCATCATCGTAACATATTTTGTGTTTTGTTTCCACTACCACCCTCTTTCGCCGAGGACTGGCGAGAGACACAAAGACCGATGGGCCCCAGGTGGTATCAAGACCTACCACCAACCACTGGCCTCTTGCCGTTAAGAGTTGCCTGGAAAATGCACGCCGGAAACCGTGGCTTTGTTTACATCAAACCATGCTTTGTTTCCAGTAAATGTTCTCCTTAAACCAGTTCAATGAGAATTGCTGTGGGTTGCTAAATGGGTTTGGCATTTTTTTTTACTTTTCCAAACCTACTGGAACTTGGATTCACTCGACATACCAGAAGAAAATCCGAACCCAGCCGGGATGATCTCCCAAGCATGGATGATTCCCTTCCCCCAAGCAAACATGCACTTGCTTACACACACACACAATCAATCACAATCACTAAGTCACAGAGTCACATCATACGCTTACTATGAGAGGAAAAACATGGTTTTTGTCTTGTAATGTTTATGTCCTATTTATATCATATGAAGCTATACTATGTCCAATTGTTGGGTGGCCCCATCTGCGAGGTCTGCCGGCTGTTGGCCCCACGCGTGCGGCCGTGCGGCGGCAGCGTGGCCGCAGGTAGGCACGCAAAAAACAAAACACATCGCGGTGGTTTCACAGCGGAGGGCCCTGATTGCTGAGTCCCAAACAGCAAAACATATTAAAATATTGGGAATGTATGTGTACATACGCATACATAGTCATTAGTACAGGTTAAGATCTTGAGATTTCAATGCGATCTCTGCAGCCTGGATGTTTCCGGCCCCCTTTGTTTCACGACGCTGATAACATCTCATAACTGAGGTGTAACTTGGACTTGATTGGAGTGTTGACCCCATTTACAAAGTTCAAATGAGGCCATCATTTGATATTATTCACCCCGCTTCGCGTGGGGTGGCCGCCCACACCGCAGGTTTATTTCGGTCCGTGAGAGGGGCTAAGGGTGGTTTTCCCCCGTGGGGGCTCCCCAAGCTAAGAACTTTCACTTCCCCCCCCCGTGGGGGCTCCCCAAGCTAGGGAATTTTCACTTTTCCCCCCCGTGGGGGCTCCCCAAGCTAGGGAATTTTCACTTTTCCCCCCCGTGGGGGCTCCCCAAGCTAGGGAATTTTCACTTTTCCCCCCCGTGGGGGCTCCCCAAGCTAGGGAATTTTCACTTTTCCCCCCCGTGGGGGCTTCCCAAGCTAGGGAATTTTCACTTTTCCCCGCCGTGACAGCTTCCCAAGCTATGGAATTTTCACTTTTCCTCCCTTGGAGGCTCTCCAAGCTGCGGAATTTCAAATAGCTAGACAACGACGCCTAGATAGTCCCCCAAATCCCGTGTTCTTTGAATGTGTTTCCATGTTTTTGCAATGGTTTCCTTCAAAGCACGGTACTTTACACTTTTGTCGCCATAAAACCGGTCGAAAACATCATGTTCGACAATGCTTCCAATTCCCTTATCTCCCCAACCGTTGAAAATACCGCTATTTACAGTGTTTTCTTCAATTTTTCCATGTGCCAATGCCGGTAGCCAACTCCAACATATATATAAGAAATCCTTCCAAAACATTGTTTTTGACAGTGTTTTTCCAATGTTTCCAGTCAAACAGACGGTAATTTACACGTTTTTTGCCATAAAGGCAGTAAATCCTTCCAAAACATTGCTTTTGACAGTGTTTTTGTAATGTTTCCAGTCAAGCATACGGTAATTTACACGTTTTTTGCTATAACGTCAGTCCAAAACACTTGTTTTTGCAGTGTTTTCAATGCTCTGGCATCCAAAAACCCTGCAAAATCTTGCTATGTACAATGTTTTTTTCATTTTTGGCCGTTTTTCCATTGCCGGAAAGCTACCAAAATGACCCAAAATTCCATTTCAATACCCTCTTGCGCTCAGACACCCAAAAATCCTCGAAAAATGTCGAAAACACCACCGTATTCTGGTCTCGGTGCGAAACCGTTTTTGGCCCCCCCCCAGCTAAAGCTGATATAGCGACTGCTATATTAACAAATGTCATTGAGCATTTAGTGTTGCTGTTTTGCCCCCCAATAAGCACGCCTTCACCGCCAAAGCGGTGTGGGCGGATTTGTGTTTAAAGTTTGCCTCCCCAAATGCCCAAATAGGTTCAGCTTGCATTCAGCAGTTAGGGTGTGCCTCCACTGCACGGGTTGTCAAAGAAACAACCAAGAACTGCAGGGGTTGCAGAAACTACTGCAACTCAACGCCTCTTAATCTGACAGGCCGCTGTGACTGGGTGCCGCTTCTTTGAACAAACAAACAGCTTTCAGCCCAGCCGGGCTTGATCCTGAAGAGTCCTGGTTCCACGCCGTGTTCTTTTGCCGGCGCATATGAATGCCTAAGACCTAAGGTTACCTTCATAATTCTTCACCGACTGAAAGCCAGCACGGTTTGAATGTGGTTGAGAATTGACAGAAGCAACAACATGATACAACATGCATTTGTAGCTGTAGCTGCCGCTTGAAGGCCCCCAGCCGCTACACCCACATGTATCGCCTGATTGAAAGGGAACAACTATGGAAGACCCATTGGAATGGAGCACCGGTGGCACCCAGTAAACGGGTCCGGCACAGTCTGATAGCCATGATGGATGCTCCTGTGTGACATGGAGCAAAGTACTCCTGTTGCGAAAGGTGTGGGAGCAGTTCCGTGCAGAATGCGTAGGAAAGGGACAACAAATGATACCCAAAAAATCGAAGGTGAAAATAGCAATCAAGACTGTTTTGTTCATTTTAGGGATGAGACGTAACGTCGGTCGCGTCCGATGTGGGTCTATCTTTTTTGCCGATCGCTATGTGAACATGCAGCGCGTCGATCAGACCCGAAGCTGGGTTGAAAAAGGGCAGACGACCTGGCAGTCTTTGTGCCCTGATATGGTTGTAGAAGCATGCCATGGCATCTACAACTATTCTTCAGTGTGTAGACTCATACCGTGGTAATTAATTATGATGTTCTATAGTAGAATCTATTAGATTCAGAATCATACTGGAAAATCTGGAAATCAGAAAAATCTAGCAGTGCTATGTAATACTATGATGTTCTAGTAGCATCTAGGAAAGTAATGAATCTAAAGTTTTCCAGAAGAATCATACCAGTACTGTATCATTCGAGTAGCCAGTAGAGGGTGAATTCCTGACGTTGAAGCGCGTCCAGCGGCTCGCCGTTTTGCCCCAAGCTGGCCGCTTCTAATAAGGAAGCCAATGTGCCCGCTGAACGGAGCAACTTTTTTTTTCGAGGGGGCGAGATTGGCGAAGCTGACAGAGACGCGACATGTAGATATATGATCTATGATTTATTCTCACTATATTAGTGCGCACTCACACACACACATATATATATAACCAATAATAAGTAAATATACACATACACACATGCACACATTATATATATATATATACCTACACTGCGATCGCCATGGAATCCAGGAGTTTAACCATCGAGTCAAAGCCAGAATCCAGTCGACCGGTCTTTCGGCCATGGCTGAAGAGGAGGCTCCAGAAGCAGAACAGGCAGGGCTGGGGCTAGGCCTGGCCGGAGCCGAACTGGATCCCTCTGGTTATTTAATATAGCTACTGTATATATATATATATATATTGAAAATGGTCCTTTTATAATCTTTTATAGTTGATGAAATTTCTATTCACAGATTTTCCATAGCTATGTTAGTTTACCAGGCCGGGCATGCCAGATAAAAGGTCAGATAGCCAGAGAAAGTCGGAGAAGATGTGAGAAAGTATGGCAGAACATATGATATGTTTATGCACTTTCAGATCTAATGTCCAAATATATGCCAGATAGACTGCCAGATAAAAGGTCATATACATTGCCAGAATAAATGTCAACGAAAATGTCAGAGTCTAGGTCAGATAAACTGTCAGGATATTTGTTCGAGAAAATGCCAGAAAGTATGTCAGATACAATGTCAGAAAGAATGTCATATACAATGTCAAATAACTTTTCGGAAGATACGCCAAATACATGCCAGATAGATAGAGTGCCCATTACAATGTTCGATAGCATGTCAACACATGTGTCAGACAAATAAAAAGGAGAGAACACATATGTCAGATCGAATGTTAGATTAAAATGGCAGAATTATGCAGAATTTACGTCAGTTAGAATGTCAGAATATATGTCAGGTAAAGCAGTCTTTTGAAAAACAATATGCTGAATTAAAATGATTCGTTTGGGAAACCCTACTTGATTTGGTGAATACATCGTGGAAGGTCTAAGACTTCGCCTTCGAATATCGGACAGTTTAAAGGAACCCATGAAGTACTAAGTGTGTGTCCTGGGCTCTAGGATTGGCTGCTTTGGGTCGAAGTACTTTGCAGGATCGGTCAAAGCTTTGGGATCAAAAAACGACCGCAGGAAAACATAGGGTTTGTTTTGTGCCAGCTCAGGCGGAGCGCCGGATAAACCTAGTTTTTCACGGGTAAACTTAGCATTTCACCGGTAAAAATAGCATTTCGGGTACTTCACGCAACTTCACGGGTACTTCACGCGAACATGTTTTGGGGGCACCACCTAGGATCCATTTATGTTCTCGATTTTTCAAAATCTATGTCAGCTCTTCCACCCAATACACTGCTGCGCATGAGTCATCCACCACTATATTCATTCCAGCTTAACAGGTAATGCCAGGGGAAGACAAGGGGGGCCCACCATGGTTAAACGTAGTATTTCCATGTATTTCCGTATGTCGAAGTCAAACATGCCCTTTGAAGGCCTGGGGCTTTGTTTTCCTAAACCAATCCATTGAACAAATCAATCAGGACGACCCCCGTGGAACTGTGACATTCATGTCACGGCAAAGGCGCATGAAGTTCTGCCAGGGTTTCAGGCTGCACCTTGATCCACCATTTTGGCTGTTTTCTGGGGCCAAAAGCTGCAGGATTTCCCCATGAACTCAGGCGGAGGAAATTCCTCCGTTGAACCCAGATGATCTCTTCGTGTCTGCCGCCACGGGCTTGACGGGTGTGCTGGACCGGATGACTGATGAATCGCACCTGGAAAGTTTCAGATGGTAAGCCCGAAAAATCCAAGTGTTGAATGGGAAAATCACTCACAATAAATGGCCATTGAGGTTCGGGATTTTCCACTGCCCAACTGTAATCGCCCTAATCTCTATTGAAACAATAATCCAAATCATTTGTACACACTTGGGTTTTTTTCTTCTCAATTGCCAGCCATGTCTGCCCAGGCTTAGTCCTTTGACACTTCCACGGTTTACTTAACTTATAGACTTATAGATGTGGAAAAGAAGGCCCGCACCAGTGTGCAACTTGCCTGTGCAACCGCCCGGAGCAAACATCGGTCAACATCAAAGATCCACAAAATGTGATTCTGGTAGATGCAGGATTTTTTTTCTCATCCCTCTTCCGGACCCAACATGTCACCCACTCTGGGAAGATTTCGCGAACCTTCACCTTTCGGGTTAGGGGAAGCTTCCCACATTATTTTCACCTCCGGAAAAATCCCGGGTGTTTCCCAGTAACTCATGACCTCCAAATTCTTGCTGGTTCCCAGTACACGTAGTACACCTAGTAATAAACCTCCAAACCTTTGACTTTGATGGTTGGAATCCACCATATACCATCTGGTTATTTAACATAGCCATGGAAAATCACCATTTTTCATAGGTAAACCATCTATTTCTATGGGCCATCTATACCATGGCTATGTTAAATAACCAGATGGTACCAGCCATTTCTGGTTTCCCCAAAGGGGAAGTCATAGACACCATCCCCACATCGCCGGATCGCAGGACTCTCACAACGTCTTGGCTCGGCAGGTCTTGCAGCTCCTCAAGGTGGGGATGGCCATAGAATAGCACTGTGAAATGGGGAACATATTTTGGGAACATGATGGGAGCACGATGGGTCAAAATGATGGGAACATGATGGGAACATGATGGGAACGCGATGGGTCAAAATGATGGGAACATGATGGGAACGCGATGGGAACATGATGGGAACATGATGGGAAAATGCTGGGACCATGATGATCCAGGTTTTTTTTTTTAATGAGAAAATTGCTGATAAACCATGATAAACCGCGTTTTATTTGGGGGTGCCTTATGTTCAGACAAAACCATTTGGCATACAGTCTTCAAATCGACGAGCAAACATACACAGACGCGCATGACTAAGATTGAGTTCGATGCGCATTGGACAGACAACTGACTAAAGGGCTTCTTCCTTTCCAAAGGATGATTGAATTATACATCGGTGAATAAGGATGAAGACGGATCTTCAGAACTATCATTTTTTTGGTTTCAGCCGCGCATTATCTTACCTGCCAATCGGTTTGTGGCCTCCCCTTAGTTCATCTCTGAGTTATCATGGACGTTGGTTCAAGGAAAACCATCCGATACTTTGTTCAACCTATACAATTGGATACTTTACTGAACCTATACAATTGGATTCAATGTTGAAAGGCAAACCTATCACAGTTTTACGCCAATTTGGCGATGAAACTACATGAAACTGCAGGATCCCTCAACATTACATAGCCCATTTCTGGCCAATCTGCATCAGCCCCAGGCTCTTGAGACTTTGAAGGGTCGCTTCGACTGCAGCGAGGAGCAGCGACAACAGGCTGAAGCAGCCAGCAATGAGGAGAAACAGCGCAACAAGGACCATGTCCAGCTATGGTAGTACCAACAAGCATCTCTTGGGAATGCACACACACACACACATATATATACATACATAATTATATATATATATTATATTTAATGTATTTCATGGTGACCAACAGCACTTTTTGAGAGGGGTGTCCCCAAAGGCATTGCCTCGGGAGAGACCTTTGGGACCATCAGTTGAAGGGGGTTGAACATCCAGCCATTGCAGCAGGGAATGTGGTAAACTAACGCTATAAAAACAAATAAAAACCACATGTCACATACCCCATTTGCTAAGCAGGCAGCGTTTTTTGGACATGCTTTGATTCAGTTCTGCTGTGCGCGGAAACCTTGCCAAATCGTCAAAAAATGCTCTTCCACCACTATTTCAATCGACTTTTTGATACTTTTTCATCGGTTCCGTTTGAGTGTCTCCATTTCATCTGCCCTCTGTTTGACAATCTAAGCTGGAGAAAGTCCATCAATTGACGATTTTTTGCTCCAACCCAAAGATAAACCCACGATTTTCATCAATCTTTTTGTGCAACTTTTCCCTCAACAAAAACAATTTTCCATTGCCACTCTCGTGGAGGAAGCTCAGGAAGAGGTGCAAAACCAGGTGAATGGTCGCCTTGAATCATTGGAGGTGCCAAAGGAACCAGTGGAGAAACGGAGAAACAACCAGCAAACATGAGGGATTCAGTGAAGAAGACGGGAGATATGTCAGATATGTGGAACCATGTGGAACCATGTGGAACCTTCGGTGTAAAAAAACCTGGTAATTGAACATCAATTGTTTGGTAGGAGGAAGATTTGCATGCTGAAAAAGGGCCTCCTTGTCATGTCACACTCCCGGAGGTTGGAAAAGGTCTGGGCACTTTGCCCAAATTCCACGGACGAAAGTTGATAAGGCATTGCCAGAAATCTCAATGAGGTCGATTAAATTACCAGTATGATTACCCTCCTGTAAACTAACATAGATGATCATAGATGTGGGGAACCCCGCATTTGTAGATCATTTTCCTGGGAGAAACTCCATGGGTTTTCCACATCAAACGTCGAAAATTCCAGGCGCAGATGGAGCAGCAAGGCAAATCTCTGGCCACCGTTGAAGAGAAGCTTGTCCCAACCGGCGCCTTTAGGGGAGTTGATTTGATGTTATTTGTCGGTCTTGGTCGATATCAGCCACCTTACTACAGGTCTTTTTGCAGGAAATCCCAGGGTTTTCAGGGATGGAAACAATATGTAAACTAGCCAGGAGCCAAGCATGTAGCTGAAGTGCAGTACGGCCAAAAACCGGGTACTACTTCAATGACCATGGCCATGTATGACTCGATGGGAGACACCCACCATACTTTTTCCCAACCAGCGTTGACTCCGCGGGGATTGGCATCAGAGAAGCGTCCCTCAGTGCCAGTTCCCGAGGAAGATGACCGACCTGCAGGAGAACACCGAGACGAAAATGCAAGCGCTGCAGCACTCCATCGACGAAATCAGCCACTGGGCAGCAGGATATGAGGTTGGAACATGTTGAAACAGTCATGAAGAAAATGGATTTACATGAGGTGCAGTGAGGTGCAGGGTTCTCAGGACACTCGTTGACTTGAAAGGTCAATAGTATGCGTTAAGCCTAACAATTGATTTATGATTGAGGTTGTACCTGTACCCCCTGGCAAACCATTAGAAAAACGGGGGATCAATGATCAATATACAACTCATATTTGTATATCTGTGCTCACTATGGTATGCAGGGTCCCCTGGGCAATCAATCAACTATGTAGGCTTACGGATGTCTACTGTAGTGGAGTAGTATTGGGAACGATTTCAAGCGGGGAATGCAGTGGATAGTGGTGGGGTGAGGTGGGTGTCAAGGTTTTTGATAACCCAAACCGTGGCGGATTTTCATATTTGCCTCGGGATTACATAGTTGCCTTCGGCCAAGATTTGGGTTTCGCTGTCGATTTTCACATTCAAAAAAGAAACAACATCATGAATGTGCAAAACATCGTTTAATAAAGCAACACACTCAACAGATTACCAAACAGGCGTTCCATGACACTAATTCTTCGATGGTGGCAGCCAGAAAGCTTCATGGGATGAGGGTCTCAGCTTGCAATGCTGCAAGGAGGTTCAGATCCTGTTCTTTCGTGGTATATAACACTCCAAAATCAAAATCCAAAACCTTCTTGTTTGGATTGCAAAAACCATGAGGTTTTGCGGGTAAATCCCTGGTAACTTCGATCGATCATGGATTTTCCATGGGATTTTCCCCATTTTTCATGGTGGATCCGAAGAAAAACCACCAGCCTCCTTCAGGTAACCACCAGGCAGAGCTGAAGAGTCGGGTGCTACCTTCCTGGGAAGCGGAGCTGTCGAAGCAAATCAAAACTTTGGGGCAGGACTGGCCCGCACGCTCGCGCCTGGAGGGCCTGTGGTTACGTTGGTGATGTTGATGAGTATGGTGAGGGTTGATGAGGGATCTATGTTTTCTTTTTTTTGGGTGTGGGTTTGAACAGTAATAAGGAGGGTACCATGGCTTAAGCAGGTTTTATCTTTACAGAATGGTTTGTTCAAGCTTACGCGACGAAAAAGACGGGTAGATTATTTTAAATTACATCTCATTAATTTTAACATATTTTTTTTACCATGACTTATTCATTTTTTACATGTATGATGATTGTCTTATTAATGTGGTAGACCATCTCAATAGAGGTTTTTTGGGTGATAGGGTAACGGTATACTTAGCCCTCAGAACTGGGATGATAAAAATAATGATCTCCCAGTGGTTCATGGGATGGTTTACTGGAGATCATCAAAATGGAGTTGAACCACACTATTTGGGTGTATTCCCAACCATTAACATCAATTAATATCAATTAATAACAACTAATATCAATTAATAACATATCCGATGTATCCGATATATCCGATATATCCATTCAGAATGGGTTAACCATGAACCATCAACCCAAAGCCAATCATGAAGTGCATATATTTTTGCCTCAGGACATCGTCACCTTCCAGGAGAGCGCGGAGGCTCGAATGGCCCAAGTGGAAGTTGCGTCCAAGGAACTTAAGGACCTGGCGCCATTGGGGAGATCTTGGGGCCTTGGATTGAGCATTGAGACTCGGAAAACAAAGATCCTTCATTAAACTCATTAAACCATGAAAAGTGGAACGCATATGAACGCATCATTTAAAATCTCAGAAAAGAATCATGGAACATCATGAGAATCATTGAGATTCAGGCATCATTGAACATTTGTTTTCGAAAAATCATTGGGAAAAACATGGAAACACCATCAACAACCATTGGAAAAATGGGAAACACCATCATAAACCATTGGAAAAACATGGAAAAACCGACAAAAATCATTGAGACTCCCAGAATTGGCCAGGAGGAGTGCCTACAGGTGGAGCAGCGCTTAACGCCGCTGCTGCAGACGGCCAAGCAACGCATCGACGCCCAGGAGGAGGAGCTGAAGCTGGTGGCAGGCCCGAGCGGGATGTGAAGACCCTGGGGAACTCAAGCAGCAAAAATGGGGATTCAACATGATTCAACTAACATAACCGACAAAAATGGGGGTTTCACCAACAAACATGACAAACATGGGGGATTTTCTATGAAGAAAATGGGTGATTTAAGTAACAAGACTTGGGATTTCATCAGCACAGCAAAGGGTTTAGGCAATATAGATGCATTTCATCCGCGAAATATGGGATTTAACCAACACAAATGGGAATTTACGCCACAAAAATATGGAGATTTGAGTAACAAACATTAGGATTTAACCAACGAAAATGGTGATTCAAGCAACAACGATGGTGGCAGAATGGGGGTAATGGTCTGTGGATATATATATATATCTCAATAAGGTTTCGGCCCAGGGGTGGTAGTTGTGTGACTGTCACTACCCCCTTAGTCTTTAACCCTAGGGCTTTCGCTCATCGCATGTTTGGGCGACTGCTCGCAGCGTGGCTTTGGTGTGACTTCATTGTCCATTTGAGCATTCAGACTGGCGAAGCGGGTGGAACCAAATTGGCATCGGGGCCTTCGACGGAAAAGGCAACGAGCGAGATCCTGCCTATTCAAGGTTCGCATCGGTTTCTGGGGGAGAAGGACAAGAAGGAAAGTGAGACAGGCCTGGAGTTCGTTGTACGAGCACCACTCTTACAATCCACTCGAGTTCCCTTCCTTAGTCCAAAGTCTGGGTGTCATGACGTGGCATTGTCATACATGCAAAGTCAACAACACGCCAAAGATGACTTACTGTCGGGCTTGCCATGCTCATTGGAGTGCGGTTTGGACAGCACCGCGACGCTCCAGATCCAAGAGCATCAAGAAGCAAAAGAAGGATGCTTCAGAATACCAGGTGACAGAGCAAGCCAGTCAGGAGACGGATTCATGGGCAGTTTTCCCAGGAAAATTGCCGTGGATTTCCACAACGCCGGCAAGCAGAGCCCAGCGCAAGGTGGAATCAGGAATTTCTATGGACAAGCCTCTTGGGATGCCTCCGCAGCCAGTTCTTCCACCAGCGCCATCTGTCGAAGTGCCGATGGCGCTCACAGCGGAGGAGGAAAAGATGTTGCAACATCTCAAAGGTTTGCAGGCCATGGACATGGATCTTACGGAGTCAATGACACGAAGATTGGAGGAGCTTTCCATGAGGGAAGCGAAGGCACAATCCAGTCGGACATTGACCCATGGACAGTTGAACAAGCTCAACAAGCTCAAAGTGCAGGTGGCCACAGCTGCACAGAAGATCAAGGACCTGGACCAGGAGTGGACATCTTTTGTCAGCACCACGGTAGCCAAGGTTCGACAGCATGGGGAAATGTTTCAAACATGCAGAGCAGATCTCATGGAACATTACAATGCCAAAATTCAGGAACTGGCCAATGTGAAGCGGGAGATGACGCTGGCATCCCAATCGTTGTTGGGACCTCAATGGACGGAGCCAGTCATCCCCGAGATGCCAGACCTAGAAGTGCAATTCGAAGATTTGCAGACCACCATGGAGATGGAGGGGCATGCAGGCCCTATAGATCTAACGGAAGCCATGGAGGAGGAGGAACTTGTGGAGCCAGAGGACATGCTGCATGGAGCATCGTGCAAAGCAACACCACGAGCCCTTCGTCCCTTTCGTGGGTCAAGTTCGCCGAGCAAAGTTGCAAACCACCATCTCAAGGTGAAGGCGCAAGATTCGAAAGACAGCAAGGATGCCAAGCACAAGGACAAGGAGAAAGAGGACAAGTGATGGATACTGTGGCTTTGAGGAGCCATGGTCCGTGTGGGAAGCTTTGTTCGACAAACACTTCCTGTTCTAGATTGACATCCTTTCGGAAGCAAATCAAGGAGTTTTGGCACTCCCATTTTGGTCAACCATTTTCCTGGAACAGTGACATGAGTGCAGTGGACGACATCATGGCTCCGTCCAAGGAAGATCACGGTGAGTTTTGTTCTCCATTGTTTTCACCGTTGGAGAAGCAGGGCAATTATGAGTGTGAGAGCTTGGTGGTTGCTCATCACAACAGTATGATACACACTTCAATCCAGCATCATTGCAATGAAAAGGTCGAGGCAAAGTTGGAACCCCTATGTTGTAGCGATGGATCCTTTGACTCCCTTGAAAACATGATGCAAAAGATCATTGAATTTGGCTGTGATCAGGCTAACTCGGATCTGATCAGGCCAGCACAACCTCATTATGTAGACAAGGCCGTTTTGCGGGATGGCAAGGAGGGTAACGTGGATCTCCTTGCATCCCAGGTCTTGGATGACGATGTTGACACCGATTTTGTGGACAGAACGCATCGCCAGCCCTTTCTGGACCCGTCATGGTGCAGGTGTCAAACGATGCGTGTAGGAAAAGCAACAATCAAAAGAGGGTGACCTTTTGTCCCATTGTTGAACTGCATCTGGCATTTCAAGATCAGCTATGTACCGCTGTCATGTGTGAAACAGATGCGTGTCGAGCATGGAGACATTTATGGCACCTACATGGGCAGATTGCAGCTTGGCCTGACTTTCAAGCCGTTTTTGCAAACATGGCCTATTTGAACATGATCCACTCATGGAGTGGGACTCCGGCAGTTTCAGATGACGAGGAACGTCACATGGTGCAGCAAGATTCCAATGAGCATGCGGATAGCTCTGAGAGTTGGTGGACAGCCATTACACAAACATGTTCTCAGAATGATCCGAGGCCAGAGTTCATTGCAACGTGGTTCCTGTCACCTGGGCGTTTTCATTTATGCATGCGCCCCAGGAGAGTTGTTTTTCATGGACACATGGGTTTCTCGGAGTTTGAACATGCGTGTCGAGAGACGTGGAAGGAGTTGATGGATGGGTCGCACCTGCGATGGTATGTGGTCCAGGGACAGCCTGATGGCCTGCCTAGCACGAAGGCACATGTTATCATTGTCCAGGGTGATGATACTCCGTGGTCCGTGCTCCTGATGAAAGGAGTTGGTTTGCCACCACTCATGTCTACTCGAGCTGTTCTGTATGCAAAAGAGTGCACTGTGCGGGCAGTCTTCCGAGAAGCACAATATTCGGAGGCATGTGCCATGCAAATTTTTTTGTGCTGCATTCAGTATGATCAGTGTGGAGAAGCACGGCAAGTTGCTGATGATGATGTGTGTAGGGTGCCACAAGCGCAGTATGTGGTCGGCAACTTATGTCCTCTGGGTCTCTCCGATGGGGAGGATAGTGGTGACGCCTCGACTGCATCAACAGATCTCCCTTCAGATGAAGATGATGTTGATTCGGTTTCATGGTTGTCTTCATCAGCAACAGAAAAATGGACAGCGTGGACATGGGAGTTACATCAAGGTTTCCGACACACCAGCGTCATGGATGAGGCTCTTGCAAAATCACATACATGGGCACATGAAGAGAAGGAAACCAAAGCGGACACCCTTTGGTCCTGGCAAGCTCAATCTCTCAGGACATCTCAGCAGATGGACAAAGGCGGGGGTGAGGGTAACGTCGATCTCACCTGGCTTGCAGATGTTGAATCTTCCTCCTTTGCTGAAACTGACGAAATTGGATGGATGTCCAACAGACCAATTGCCTTACAATTCGAGCGTCCGGACCCTTATCCTTGGGAGGCCATTGACGATGCTGATATTGATCAGGAAGATGAAGAGATTGATGATGATGTTTCATTTGCTCATGGCCATCAAGACCAGGCGCAAGCTTTCCTAGACCAAGCCTTGGAAGGTCTTGAGGAAAGTGAAAGGCGATGGGTTGTTGTGACCTATGGATTGGGTCTAGTCGACTTAGGTCGAAGAGAGACAGACTTCAACCCATGGAGGCTTCATGAATTGGAAGGCAAGATTCGCACGCTTTGGGAGGACCACCTGCAATATGGCAGCATCACAGTCTATCATGTTACACCACAGCCATGCGAAGTTGCTGGACCCAATACTCTTGTGGTGTTGGTCGTTATTGAGAGTCCGGAAGACATGAACGAGGACGTGAGGAATGTTTTAGTCATTCAGCGAGGTCCTCGTCATTTGCCTCTCAGACCAGCGCCCTATGGGGCCAAGATTTTCACTGACATTTCCATTCGGGACGCTTTAGTTCAACTTGACATGCACAAGCATTGCAAACCTTTCAAGATGAGGGATTGTTTGATTCGCTTGGGATACAATGTCATGGAACCGGATCAGCGATATGATGTCAGAGATGGAATGCTCTGCACGGTGCGGGTGGAAGACACACCAGAGTTGGTGACACAAGCAGGAAACATCGTGGACAGAGTTGAAGATTTTTATCTGCAAGTGGAAGAGTTGCAGCACATGGAGGGTGACATCCATCAGATCATCTGTCATGTCCATGGCATCTCGCCGGCAAACCGTCCTTTAGGTTGGCGGCAGTTGATTCTGGAAGGAGATGATTTGCTACATTTGGATTGGATTTCGCAAATGCAGCAGCTTTGGCCTTTTGATTCAGATAATGCCAGGGTTGTCTTTTGCACCATGGCCACTGATGATTTGCGTGATGCTGAACACATTCGTTTTCATTTTGTTGTTGACTATGGTGGCAGGGAAGGATTTCCCATCCTGGTGCAGCAACAAATTGTTTCAGCACAATCCATGCCATATCGTTCTGAAGGAGCCAATGAATATTGGGCTATTTCAGTGCTCGAAGGCCCAGTTTCGTTGGATATTGTGACAGCATTAGCCATCCACCCCTTCTGGTTCGATTATGCCTTGTTGCAGGGAGTTCGTCCTCATGTGCTTGTCAACGGACGTAGAATCAGTGGATTGCAAGCAGTGTGGCAAGCAGGAGACTTTGTGCATGTGCGTCTTCAGGTTTGGCAGAATCATCATATGCTTTCCATTCTTTTGCATGAGGGAGTGGAGGCTCCACAAGAGCCTGAGCTGGAACACACCTCTTTTGTGCAGATACGAAGCAGCAAGAGTAGGTCGAGAATGATTGCTCTTGAGCCCATTGGAGAGATCTGTGAGACTCTGCAAGTTGCAAACTGGCAGTTACCGGAAGAGGAGAACACAGAACCTCCGCATGGAGGACATCTCAGAAATGATGTGTACGGCAACAATGCTGGTGAGGGTCCCCAATTCCACCATGACATGGATAGTATCAGTGAGATTCAGCAACACTTGCGCTTCGTGATGAGTCGTGGGTATGAATGTATCAACTATGACTTTATGCTGATTCCTGATCTTCACCCTTTCGCAAGGGAAGCTTGCAAAATTACAGATGACTGTCCAGGGGAGCAACCAGTCTTTCATGTCTACACAGATGGTTCTAGCAAAAATGATGTGGCCACATGGGCAATCACAATCCTGCAGCAATCGCAGCTTGAAGGGCGGAACCAATTTCATCGTGTGGGTTTTGCAGCTGGTTTTGTGCAGGATGATCTTGGCCCATGCAATTCATCGGCAATGGATGCGGAGGCCACAGCGATCATCGCAATGGCAGAAGTTGCGCTGGGATTGTGTGCGCAGGAAGCGTGTTTTGTTCACTGCCATTTTGATGCTTTGGCTGTTGGCTTTGGTGCAGTGGGGATTTCCAACATCCCTATGCAAAAAGATGGCACATCACAACGCCAAGCTCATGCCAGAATCATGATGACCATCCTTGAGCAAAGAACTCAGAGGTTTGGAGGTGCTTTTCAAGGTGTACATGTTCGTGCACATCAAGGGCAGCCTTGGAATGAGATGTCAGACAGCATAGCAAAAGCAGTGTGGCGAGGATGGAAACCCCCCTTAGCATTTGAGTTTCGTTCAGGGGATCTATTGCAGCATGAGCTGGCAGCGTGGGCTTGGCTGGAGATCTCCCCTAGTGAGGAACTCCCGGATTTACGCACAATTCTGCAGAATGCCAAGCCGGATGCAGATCAGGGCTGTGTTGACTCTACCCTACGGCCTCCCATTGATGAGAGCATTACAAGTCAACATGTGGCCAGGTTGACTTTCGCTACAGTCAATGTGAGGACCTTGGAATATGGTAGTGGAGATGGCAGCAGTGTCAGTTGGAAAGTGAACGAGCTCTTACACCAATTTGCGAACAATGGTATCCACATCATTGGTGTACAAGAATCCAGGGCACGTGTTTCCTCATGCGTGAGCATGGGGCCTTTCATACGACTGATTTCGGCTGGTGTGCAGGGACAAGCAGGAGTTGAACTTTGGCTCAATGCTGAAGAGCTTGGACGCATGTTTGGGGTGAAGGTTGTTGCGGACAAGGATCTCTGTACATGGTACTCCGACACTCGAATTTTGGCAGTGCGATGCAGTCTTGGTGCAGTTGTCTTTGATGTGATTGTGCTTTATGCCCCGCAACAGGGACGAGGAATTGATGAAGTGTCAAAATGGTGGGATAATTTGAATGATGTCATGATGCGACGTGACAGCAATGTGCCGGCAATCTGTTTGGGTGATTTCAATGCCAGAGTTGGAAGTATCACCAGTGCAGGGTGCGATGACCATGCTTGGGATGTTGAAGATGAAGCTGGTAGCAGGTTGAGGCAATTTGTTGACCGATGGGATCTCATGATCCCATCCACATATGCGCATTTTCATGATGGTCCTTCTGCCACCTTTATGTCCCCGTTGGGACACAGCAGTCGAATCGATTTCATTTTGATCTCCAAAGACTCTCAATCTGGTATCATTCGATCTTATGTGGACAGAGAGATCGATGTTCTCAATGGAGATGGGGAGCATAGACCCTTGATGTTAGAAGTTGGAATGCAGTGGTCGCCTAAAGGAGACGCCAGGTTTCTCCGAAGAAATTTTTACGACCGTGATGCTGCAAGAGAGTGGTGCAAGATGGGAAGTGTCCAGTTGATGAGCATGTTGCCAGAACAGCCATGGTCTCAGGATGTCAATGCTCACTGGGCAAACATCAGGCGACACATGCAGGAAGGAGCTGCAAAACATTTCCCCAAAAAGAAGAGGAAGCCAAGGCAGCTGTACTTCAGTGAGAACACATGGAATCTACTTTGTGACCGCAAAGATCTACGCCAGCAACATCGAACGATCCAGAGAGAGATCAACGTGCATGTGCTGAAGCAATGTTTTGTTGCGTGGAAAGGCAAACATGACCATGTGGAGCAAAACAAATTGGTGGACTGGGACCTTGCGTTGTTGCGTCAGCAAGAAGCAGTAACGTTGGAAGCCAGGATCAACATTGATGCCCGTTTCAGGTCATGCAAAAAGTCTGATTGGAGGAGGTGGATCAAGGAGCAATTGGACCAAAAAATTCAGCAAACAAACCATGCAAGCAATGGAGATTTGTTTAGCATCTTGCAGCCGAAGAAGATGATCGCAAAGCATGCTGGGAAACTTACCAAGCCTCTTCCTGGCTATCGAAGTTTGGATGGTCAATGGAAGTTTTCCAGGGTCGACATTGCAGAAGCGTGGCAACAGCAGTTTGCTGACATCGAAAACGCTGAGACTGTGGCATTCGATGATCTTTTGACCAAATCCAAGCCCACTTGTGAACCTCGGACTGCTGAGCAGCTCTTGGAAGTGCCAACGTTGATGGACGTGGAGAAGGCTCTGAGACAGTTGAACCTGGTCAAAGCAGCAGGCCTTGACGGACTGGGAGCCGAGCTCTTCAAGGGCGATTGTGCTACAGCAGCAAAGAGGATCTACCCGTTGGTCTTGAAAATGGGTCTGCGATGCCAAGGTGTGCCGGAGCTCACAGGCGGCTGGCTCCTGCCTTTACTTAAAGGTAAGGGCAGTGCTCATGACATGAAAGGCTACAGGGCGATTTTGCTCGAACCTGTGGTAGCCAGAGTAATATCAAAGGCATGGAGGCACATTATGGTGCAGGGCCTGACACGTGTTGCACGCCCAATGCAGTGGGGAGGGCGTTCTGGGTTGTCAATAGAGAGCTTGCACCTTCAAGTTCAAATGTGGCAAGCGCAAGCTCGACGACAGAAAGAATCCCATGCACTCCTCTTCATTGACATACGCTCTGCCTTTTACTCTGTGGTCAAAGAGATGTTGACTGGGTGCGGAAACGATGTGCAAATCAGGCATGTTTTCGATCGCATGGGTTTACCCCTCTCAGCATGGGAGCAGTTCCAAGCTAATGTCAAGCATGAGAACATTCTTGGAAAAGCGACCCAGTCAACACTGACAGCTGACAACACGGAGGCTCTCCTCCAACATACATGGTTCACTATCCTGGACGGCAGGAGCATCCAGGCTCCGGCCACGGGCTCCCGCCCGGGAGACCCTGGGGCAGATGTGCTCTTCAGCCTTGTGATGTCGCGTATTTTGGGGCGAATCCATGAAAGAGCTTGTCGAGCTGGCATGCCACTTCACTATCAAGACGACATGTCAGGCATCTGGGTCACACGATGTGTGACGTGGGTTGATGATTTGGCCGTATCAGTATGTGCTTCTGCTGACCAAGTGGTGGACAAAGCGGCCCACATGATGTCTATTATCCAGGACACGATGCTGGAGCATGGAATGGTCTTGACTTGTGGAGTTGGAAAGACGGCTGCAATTTTTGCTTTCCATGGTGAAGGGGCTACAAAAGCAAGACAGGCTTTCGAGCGCACAAGCAGTGAAGGTTTGTGCATCATGTCTGAACACACAGGTGGTCTCAAGATCCCAATTGTCGCGCATTACAAACATCTTGGTGGACACATCACAAGAACTGGAAGTTGTTTGCAAGAGATCAAAGTGCGGACTGCCAGTACCATGTCCAAGTTGCATCCCTTGAACAAGCTGCTGAAAAATCCCAGCTTGGAGGTGGAGAAGAAGCGGCTTTTGATCAAGAGTATCGGTATCCCAGTGCTTACCTTGCATGCTGGAACCTGGACGGATCTCACGCAGGGAGAGTACGATGCATGGCAGGCTGGTGTTTTCCGCACATATCAGCAGATTCATTCCAGAGACCAACAAGGGCAAGTGAAGCATCTCCAGATCTATGAGCTGGCAAGAGATATGGATTCACCATTGCCTATGGAATTGATGTATGTCCAACGTTTGAGATTGCTTTTCCACATCATGCATGTTGCGGATGAATACATGATAGGAGCTGTTATCCACAACCATCAGATCATGCAAGGTCAATCGTGGTTGCACGGTGCTGCGAAAGCAGTCAACTGGATGAGGAGACAGATCGGTAACATGTTGGTGCCAGAAGAGCTTAGCCACCTTGAGGACGTGGCAACATGGAAAGATTTTCAGCCATTTGCAGTCACTTTGAAGCGTGGCCTGCGGAAGGCCCAGAAGTCTCATTTGCTCAAGATCAAAGCTTTTCTGACCGTGAAAACGCATGCGGAGGAACAAGATCAGATGTTGCGTGAGATGGGATGGAAAAGAACAGATGAAGAGGAATTGAACCAGAGAGACAGCGAGGTCAGTGCGTGTGAAGTGTGCCATGTCACTTTCGCTTCCCAAGCAGCTTTGGCAGTTCATCAGCAGCGCAAGCATGGCTACAGGATGGCTATGAGGCGTTTTGCCACGGATGCTTGTTGTCGCATTTGCAAGCGGTTTTTCCACACAAGGCCCAGACTTTTGCGTCACCTTCACATGGGAACCACTGATTGCTGGATTGGACAATGCAGGAGGTTTTTTCCTATGGAAGTGGCAGAGGCTAATCGTTTGGATGAACTGGACAGAAAACAGGGAGTTGCAATGCACCAGACGGGGCTTTTGGATGCAAAGGTTGATTCCTTGTGGAGGCCGTGTGAAGAGCATGAAATGATCTCGACTTTATAGAAACGGGATGTTGATGCACATGAGACTGGCAAGCCATCAAGGGAAGAATTGAGGCAGTGGTCAGCATTTGGCCTGCTTCCACCCGGGCAGGGAGGTCGGAGCAAGACATCTCGCAAAGTTGGAGACATGAATGTTTGCAGCATCAACAGGGCAGCAGCAGATTTGGAAGCTGATCTTTTGGAAAAGGTGCAACAATGGCAACCATCCTTCGATTGGATTCCAAGGCCGATGGCGACAGGCCAAAAATATGTGTTGATCCTCTTTTCCGGTCATCGCCGACATTCAGACATTGCCAGCTGGTTGGAGTGGCAGGGCAACATTCAGCCGATCAGTGTGGATCTTGCCATCGATCAGAGGTTTGGCAACATCCTGGATGATGTTTTGTGGCGTCGCCTTATCATGGCACGCAAAGTCACGGGGGTGCATGCTGCACCCCCGTGCGAGACATATACATTGGCACGATGGTTGGAGGTGAGCGATGGCCCAGCACCGAGACCACTGCGTGACACAAACTTTCCATGGGGCAAGGATGACCTTACGTTACAAGAAGTTATGCAGTGCTTCGTTGGAACATTGCTCATGATGAAAGCGTTGTCTTTGATTGTTTTGGCTTACTGTTTTGGTGCTTCCTTTTCGTTGGAGCACCCCAAAGGTGTGGAAGGCCGTGAAGGACGCTGGACGATTTGGGATTCAGCCATGATTCGTCAGCTCATGCTAGCAGCTGATGTCAAAAGGATTGATTTCATCCAGGGCCCGCTAGGCCAGCCATTCACAAAGCCAACATCATTGCTCGTTGGAAGGTTGGAAAATTTTGCCATGGAGCTCTTCAAGCACTACCAGCCAGGTTGGAAGCCCACAGAGTGGCTTGGTGGAAGGGAGAGCAACCAAAAGGGTTGGCGTACGGCCAAGGCGAAGGCTTACCCTCCCTTGATGTGCAAAGTGATCGCTGAAGCTCATTTACGTTATGCCCAGGGTCTGGCTGGAGAGGGACATGAGAAGGATCCGGAACTCTTGCAGCAGGCATTAGAGGCATTGGCCACGGGATTTGACCCATATTTGGTGGGCGCAAAGGGCACGGAAATGACTAGCGATTACTGGAAGAACATGGGCGATTTTTAGAGTTTAATTTTGTTCCCATGGGTGAGTAGCCATGTCAATGGACATGAAGTGAAAACCGTGGGGTAGCATGTCTCGCTACAGCAGCTTTTGAGACGTGCCTGCAAGCAGGCGTCCAGATCGGGACTCGAGCAGAGTGGAATAATAAATATATCTCAATATATCATAGGGTGCTGGTCAGACCCTGTTGGGTGTGACCCCTCTCATCTTAAGGGCCTCTGCGCACAGAAACCAAAATCATGCATTGTCAAACCTGTGGATTGCTCACTCCATTTGAACGCACGAAACACTGTAAATACCGACAAAATCAGGGTGTGACCCCTCTCCTCTTAACCAGTCTTAATTGCTCTTTGCTACCTTAAGGAGTGGCTAAGAGCAAATAAGAGCTGTTTCGAGCACAAACTGCCTCTAACCAGCTCTTGTTTTTCCTCAGCCACTCTTTAAGGTAGGAAAGAGCAATTAAGAGTGGTCAAGAGGAGAGGGGTCACACCCTGATTTTGTAGGTATTTACAGCGTTTTGTGCATTCAGATGGAGTGAGCAATCCACAGGTTTGACAATGCATGATTTTGGTTTCTGTGCGCAGAGGCCCTTAAGATGAGGGTCTGACCAGCACCCTATGAATATATCAGGATATATCAGGATATATAAGGATATTCGTAACAACCTCAGTGAGACGTCTTCCATATCACAGGGTGAGTTGTTTGGGGTTAGGAATTTCCACTTCAAGCTTTCGGGTTCGGAAAGGTTTCTTACTTCGAACTGAACCGGGTGCGTCCCAGTTATCTAGGTGGGTCATCAACCACCTGAGATTCCTGGGTCCTGCGCATCCATCAATTTCTGCTGGTCAAAAGCCACATGTGATGACTTAACCAATTTAGCCACTTAAACCCCAATTCAAATATCCAAACTAACCACAAGGTCTGCTGTTTAAAACATGTTAGAACCAACAGAGTTCATGTCTTTGATGATTTCACCAGCTTTCGTTTGCCTGGTGGTTTCATCTAGCGAATCTTTCAGGGTGACACTCCACGGCAGTTCGACCAAGGGGACATGGCGGAGCGCAACAGTGAGAGCCAGAAGAGCCTGGAGACGCTTTCAGCCGAGCTCAAGGAGCAGCTCGCAGCATCGGTGCCGTGGAGAGGATTAGCAGTTGTTTGGAGGAATCCAAAGCATAGGGCCATCTCAGCCATATCCCAAAATAAAGCAAATTGGGAAGACTTTTTTGAGTGGGTTTACCAAGTTTACCTCATTTCAATGATATCAATCATTAAGTAACACATATTACGGATTTGGCGCGTTTTGAGCACGAACGATGTGCTTCGACTGTCACGATGTCACGATGTCACGATATGATCAAATCACGGCCTCCCAGCTGAGGTTGAGTCCTTGGAAGCCTTTGCAGTGAAACAGGATGAGGTCGTGATGTCCGCCTTCAAGGAGTCCTTCAATAGTGGCCAAGCTGCATTGAAGTGATCACTTTTCGAAGCGATTTCACGGAGATTTGTATATGTATCATGATTATCATGTACTGGTAGGAATGGCAGAAATGGAGGCTTGAAATGGTTTGAGGTTGAAGTGATTTTGCCTACAGTCCCCAACATCCCCCTCTTGACATCTTTCGTCTCGCACACCCGGGGCTACAGGAGGGGACAGGCTCGTGACTAGAACGATGAACCCAACAGGCCGAACTCTTTGGGTGGGGTCTACATCATGCTGGTTCGTTTGGAAATAGAGTATCCCAAGACCCTGTGGCCCACTATCATTTCTTCCAATTCTCGTTTATGAAAATTTTAAACTGCCATTTCGGGAGTTATACAAAGTTATGCTGAATTGTTGGACAATCCCATGTGAGCACATGTCAATCCCAGGTCGCCTGGGGAACATGGAAAGCGCCTTGAAGTGGTCGGACTATGAGCGGCTGATCTTCAGCGAACGCACCAGCAAGGCGTGGGGTCGCGTCAGGATCACCCTAGCCCTCATTTTGCAATTGCTTTATGGATTTCTTTTTTTTTTTGGGGGGGTAGGTTGGTCCAACCTGTTGATTTTCACTGATTTTCAACTATCTCTCCCTTTTCCTTTCCTCTTGTCCTCTCCTTCCACTCCTCTGAGCCTCTCCTTCCCAAACCTCCGGGCAGCGCCTCCCTTAAAACCACTGGTTTTAAGCAAGGCCGTCAGTTGTGCTGTTTGGGAAGGTTTGGAGGGGAATGGAGGGGAGAAGAGAGGACATTATTGAAAAGTAGCCGGGACTCACCACACTCTAGTGATAGGCTTCTGCAGGCACAGGTTTGGCGTGGCTTTGGATTCAAGTTTCAGATGAAAAGCAGTGGCCGAAATGCATGGTTGGGACAACTAAAAGGAATCCTACCCCTCCACCGCCCTCCCCCTCAGGTCCAGGGGGATAAATAATACCTATAATATATATATATATATACGCACATATATATATATATATATATACATACATACAAAAAGAGACTCAACAACACATTCCTTTTCAAATAGGGGTTTGAATTCGATGCTGATTCACCATCTTCCCAACTAAAATATGGCATTGTTGCCGGCTAATCTACAATTTTCAGACACACCCAAAGATTCATATTGTTAATTGTTGATTTTATATCTCCCAGTAATATCCCATTCACTTTCCAAATGTTTATCGGTTAAAGCAGTCAGGAGCTGGTAGAGCTGCGCGAGCAGCTTAAGGCGGTGGAACTGCAGACGGAGAAGCAAAGCGGGGAAGTGTTAGAGCTCAGGAGCATCCGATTTGTGGGAAAATTGGCATTTTTTTTGGGTCAAAACCCATGAAGTCACCACATTTTGGGGGGAATAAACCTTCATAAGCCAGCTATGACCTAGGGTACCTAGGGTGGTGGGTTTGACTCGTAGCCACATGTTTTTGGGATTAGCTGCGTAATTTTAAGTTTTGACTCTGAAAATGATAGGAGCATAGCTTAGGCCCTTAAGTTAAGATTAGGCACAAAAATTGGAAACATGGAGAGGTGCTGTAATCGAGAAAGGCGCAGGATGCTTCAACCATTTTCTGAGTGGGTTCCACCTATTGTTTGCAGGTTGTTCTTTGTGAACCTGCGGGCTCACCCTTCGATTTCCTAGAACACATGGATCAATTCTGGGGGGTTTTGGGGTGTATCAAGAAATGTGGGCAAAGCCCGAGTTGAAAACGCATGAACATACGGATGATGGGTGGGAACTCTGGAGGAAAGACACCTGCCCCGACATCCAGAACATCAAGGTTTGGCGAGTTGATCCAGTGGCAAGAGCATTGGGAAAAATGCTGGGCTTGATAGAGCACGCCATAAGAAAGTTTTTAGAACCTCAACATTTTTGAGATCAAAACCGAGGCCAAATCAGGCAAACACGCGGATACACATACATACATTCATACATAATACATACATACAGAACAGAACAGAACAGAACATTACCTTACTTTTACTTTTACTTTTACATTTACCATTTACATTACATATATATATATATGAATCATATATGCACATATAAAGACATGCGTATATGATCATATATGTACATATACAGTCATATGCACATTATACACGTTGACAATCATTGACACATCGTTGACGCAGGGCGACTTTGCAGGGCTGAAAGAGATCACCTCCAAACTGGAGGAGGCTTTGAATGGCTGCCAGGCCTGGGTTCCAATTTCCCTGGTGAATGGGGTAATTACAACATGAAAAACACATGAAAAACACATGAAAACTCCAATGATATAGATAGTAACTATAGTTTTTCTAGATGTTTTTTTTTAAAAAATTAGGTAAAACTATGGGAAAAACTCGATGGAACATCCAAGCATAGGGGAACATCTTTCGCCTCACCCATGGCCAGGCGCGCGCGGCGCAGATTGATCACAATGCACGAGAGGCCACAGCAGAACTTGGATCGCGCCACGACGAAGCCTGGCCGCTAGAGCACTTGGTGGCCATGGGGGATACGGCCAACCATTGGGGATTTTAGGATATGATACCCTCTGGTAATTTAACATAGCTATTGAAAATATCCATTTATAGTGGATTTACCATGATTTACCCATTGAACATGGTGATTTTCCATAGCTATTTCAGTTTACCAGAGGGTAATGGGATTGTTATCCCATATGATGGGGATAATCCATGGGATATTATAATATATGATAATGATATTTATCCCAATATATCATATCCCATATGATTTGCAATCCCACATGATATTATAATGTGATAGAATGTGATATAATGGGAGCCAATGGGATATAATGGGATGCAAATGGGATTAATTAACAAAATTTGGATAAAGAAGACCATGTTTAGACTGATCCCATCCCTCGAATATATGAAAGGCACCCCAAGCCTGCTGATTTGCTAGTCGCTCTAGTCATTTGGGGGGCCCATGTGGGGGAATTCCATGTCATGTGGGATGGGAATACTTGGTGGAGATGGTCGAAATCCAGCATGGGACGTTCCTAATACCAAGCAACATTCTGTACCCTCTGCACATTTTCCAACAACAATGGACAATTGAACATTTTATAAGTGTTTATAGATGGTTTATGATGATTTACCTATTAAACATGGTGATGTGCCATAGCTACGTTAAAACATGGGCCCTGGGGGATGAACATCCACAAGTGGCTACCAAGGTGACCCGCAGCCTGTGGATGTTTGGTCCAAACCCACACACACAGATATGATATATACACACACATATATATATACATACATACATACATATAAATAAATAAATGAATAAATAAATAAATAAACAAATAAATGAATAACAAGTAAGTAAACCAAAAAATGAATAAACAAACAAATAAACAGATAAATAAATAAATACTGTAAAAATAAATGCAACTATCTATATATATATAAGGATCCTGAATTTCCCATTGACTCCGAAATCTCTAGAACAACGTGGGGCATGGGCCAACATTACAGATGCAGGAAACCACTGTGTTTTGCAACTTTTAAGCATTATTTTTGGATATTTTTGGGGTATTCACTATCAGCATTCTGGAATCCCAGTCCCAACGACTCCGGTCAGGAATTGAAGCAGCGCTTGGTGGCGGAAATCGAACGGCTAGAGCCGCTACTCGCCCTCATCTATGGTGGATGGTGGGTGTCCACGGTTGCCGTAAATTTGGAAGGAGCACCATGGATTTGGAAAAGAAAAAGGCGCATGGTTCCTTTAAAAAAGACTACCTTAAACCAATCCATTGAAAGATTTGCTGGTTACTGGAAATGATGGCAATGGAAAGTCCATGACAGTCCCCAAAGTTCTGTCAGGATGGAGGGCACGTAGGAGGTTGATACCTTGGGGAAACAAAAAGGCTTCCAACAGTTCCAATACTATTCCACGTGTATTCTCAATATCTATCCATCTCTCTTTCTCTCTCTCTCTCTCTATATATACATATTACATGTATGTAATGTAATGTACTGGACTGGACCCTACTGTACTGTACAGTACAGTAGTGTAATGTAATGTAAAGTAATGTAACCTAATGTAGTGTCATGTAATGTAATGCATGTATTTCATCGCCATTATAGCTATTGTCATCAGCATTATTCTGATCATTATTAGCCTTATCATCATTTTTCTTCAACCGCTACTAGTAGTTATCACTGTGCATTTATCTCTCTAGATAATCATCATGATCATCATTCCATATCATTCCTACCTTTGATTATTGGCCGTTTCTTTGAGCAAACATCCACTGCACCACTTCGCCGCTACTTTTGCGCGGCTTCGTCAAGGATCCCGCAGGCGGAAGCGAAGCAGGTGCTCTCAGCCATTCGCAACGATGAGGGCGAGCGTGACTCGGTAAACACCCGGTTTGGGGTGAGAAAATGTGGACTGGCATGGAACATTTTTTAAAGAGTAAATTCAGCCAGCAAAAACTTCAAAAAAGCAGCACATTTTGGGATTTCGCTGATTTCACCATGAAGCTCGAGGATTTTGGAGTGCCCAAATATGTTTCATTAGATTGGTTTAAGGAAAAGTTGCAGGAACCCTTGGTACAAAAGTCCATCAAAGATTCGGTTTTCCCACAATTTGTATCTTAAGCCAATTCTGGGAGGACAATCTGGCGGATTTTGTTGATGGGATGATGGGATTGTATGTTTTTCATGGCAGTTGGTGCTTCTGCCAGGACATGTGGCATTTGGAGGCACCTGTGTGTCATTTTTTTTTACATGTTTTTTTTTTTTACATTCAAGGCAGGAAGGACAAGAGAATATACACATGATGCCCACAGGATTCTTGAATTATCATGAATTACCCTTTGGTTGTTTAACATAGCTATGGAACATCACCATTTTAAAACAACATACCATTTTAATAGGTACATCATCTAAATAAATGGATCATTTTCCATATGCCATAGCTATATTGAATGAATAAGCAGAGGGTATCCATATCAATCTTGGACTGTTCATAGAGGTGCCCGTCCTCCAGTCAGGATCCCATTTTTCCAGTTTCACTTGAGGACTGAAGAGATTGGAAGCAGACTTTCAACACGAGAGAGGGGAAAGGTTAGAGCTTGCCCAAAGACTGGAGAAGGACCTGCAGCTGTTCACAGATGGGTGGTTTGGAACATCACAGGGATTGGTTTGGCTAACTCGGTATTCCAAACTATGCCAGGCCGGTGCCGGAAAAACACACTTTGCTGGAGCTAGTGCTGGCGATTCCATGGGTCAGTGAGGATTAGAGCTTGTCAGCATCATTCACCTTCTTTTGGCTTCAAACTTGGCTGGGTCATGCTGGGTCAATCAAGATCAATCAAGTCAATCCTAAACCAGCTTCACCTTTCAATGACATTAGAACTTTCATGAACTTTCCCCATTCTCAGCCCATGGCTGCGCAGGAGGAGCGTGAACGCCAGGAAAACGTGGAGAATTGCCAGCGTGTAGCAGAGAAGCGATCCAGTGACGTGGAACTCGTGAGCCAGGCACAGTTCGAATCCGTGCGATGCTTGGTGGAGTCAGCGGATGCATTTGGGGCCAACTTGCAGTGGATGGTGGCTGGAGGAGTTCCACCCGAACAGATGGGGCGTATAATGGTCCCTTACAATTCCCAGGGCGGTTAAAAGATGTTAAAACCACGAAGCAGAAACACCACATCCACTAGTCACTAGGTAGTCTCAGCAAGAAACCATGTTGGTACCAACAGGAATGATTTAAAAAATGTGGCATGCGGCATGCTGGAACTAGGCAGATTGGAAATAAAGCATGATGCTCTCCGTTAATTTGCTACATAGCTATGTAAAATCACCCTTTTGAAATGGTAAATCATCTGTAAATGGACCATGCTCATCCATTTGCAAATGCCATATCTATGTTAGTTTATTGGATGTATTTGGATGTAAAAACGAATCAACATGGATGTGAACAGTGAAGAAGGATGCACACCCGAGTCGACATCCCCTCATAGATTCTCAAAATTTGACATCCCATTTTTCAATCATGGTGCAGACATGGATGCGGGTCAATGCATTGCAAAATCTGCATTGGAATTTCCATATTATTTCTACGGTAACGGCATTTGTGGCGGGCGAGACCGCGAGGCCGCGGAGGGTAGTATGAAACACCAGTTCCATCCGTATATTTAAATGTATCTGTAAACAAATTGGATTCTGATGGATTCTGTATGTTTGAATGGCCGGGCAGGCCAAGGAAAACCTTCCCGGAGGTAGTCTAAAATACCAGTTCGTATATTCAAAAATCCGTATATTATTTAAATACAGTTACCGTAGATATTTCTAGATCTCTCGATCTAGATATCTCCAAATATTTCCTTATTGATAAACAAATATAGAAGATTATAGAAGTAGTTAGATATAAGTAGATCAATTGCATGATACACACACATGTACATATATATATATATGTACTTATGATTTAATCTTATGTATATATATATATATACATTTATGTACTTATGATTTAATCTTATATACATACATATACATATATATATATATATCTATCTATCTATCATGATATATCATTTTCCCCAGAGATTTTCTAATTTCCAGCCTTGCCTGAGATGATCCATTGATCCGTAAATTTTAGGACAGGCCTTGGACGAGCTGGTGGTGGAATTCCAAGGCAGCTTGGCGGTAAATAACGACCTCACTACGACCTCACTGGAAATCATGGTTAGTAGGGGGAATCATCCCCAAATGGCCTAAATTCAGATTAGTGAATTATTATAATTTGCCCAGATATATAGTTCTTTATGCTTTTTATGTTCTTGGTGTTCTTTATGACAGTTATGATAGTTCTTTATGATAGTTACGTGTCATAATTCAGCTTGGCTCGCCTGGCTCCGCTCTTGGCTCCTGGAGATGGCGATGGAGAGATATCACGAGTTTTTTTACAAGTGGTAGAGCTACATGAACTACCTTTATATTACCACTATAATCACTAGTAGTGACAAACTTTATGACTACTTGTTGGGAACTTTATTCCGGTAATAACAGGTAGTAATAAAAGTAAGAACTCGTAGAGATAGTGACTCAAAAGGTAACAAGGGTGGAAATCATCATATACTACTACTGCACATGTTATTAGTATTGTTAGATGTGATGTATTTGTTACATCATGTTTATGAAGGTTCCATCTCCCATTCACATTCAACACCCCAGAAACCATGGTGGATGCAGGGGATAAAACACACATCTTTGGGTGCCAAAATTCAGGGGGTGTTTAATGTGAACGGGGGAAGTGATTATTGCAATTCAGCCCGATATGTTGGCCGTGAGAGCTGTGAGACCAGCCCCTACGAATAGGACTATCCTCAAAGCTGGGAGATGTCGCGGTGATTCGTGGTGGATTTTTATGGCTTGAAGTTGCAGCTAGCAACTCAGGGCCGCCCAGCCTGGGCCGCCCAGGAACCAGGTTCCAAAGTCAAAGGTTGGAGATGGTTGGAGGGTATGGTGCACCAAGGATATGTGAAGTCTGAGAGTTCTCGCGTTATGGACCCTTGGCAACAAGAGCTGTTGATGGACGCTGATGAATGCTGACAGCATGTCTGTTGAGGTTGGATAGTTGGAGACAATTCGATGGGAGTGTGGCGTGAAGTTCTGTGCAATGTGTTCTTGACTTT
>CAMXCT020004990.1:345188-395560 GCA_947184155.2 Cladocopium goreaui | reverse complement strand
CGTGGAAATCGCTTGGGGAAACTGCGCTGGGAGGGAGCGAGACCGGATGCTGGACGGGATGAAGCCGTGGAAATAGCTTGGGGAAATTTCGCTGGGAGGGAGCGAGACCGGGTGCTGGACGGGATGAAGCCGTGGAAATAGCTTGGGGAAACTTCGCTGGGAGGGAGCGAGACCGGATGCTGGACGGGACAAAACCGTGGAAAATAGCTTGGGGAAACTTCGCCGGGAGGGAGCGAGACCGGATGCTGGACGGGATGAAGCCGTGGAAATAGCTTGGGAAATTGCGCTGGGAGGGAGCGAGACCGGATGCTCGACGGGATGAAGCCGTGGAAATAGCTTGGGGAAACTGCGCTGGGAGGGAGCGAGACCGGATGCTCGACGGGATGAAGCCGTGGAAATAGCTTGGGGAAACTTCGCTGGGAGGAGCGAGACCGGATGCTGGACGGGATGAAGCCGTGGAAATAGCTTGAGGAAACTTCGCTGGGAGGGAGCGAGACCGGATGCTGGACGGGATGAAGCCGTGGAAATAGCTTGGGGAAACTTCGCTGGGAGGGAGCGAGACCGATGCTGGACGGGATGAAGTCGTGGAAATAGCTTGGGGAAACTCGCTGGGAAGGAGCGAGACCGGATGCTGGACGGGAAACCGTGGAAAATAGCTTGGGGAAACTTCGCTGGGAGGGAGCGAGACCGGATGCTGGACGGGATGAAGCCGTGGAAATAGCTTGGGGAAACTGCGCTGGGAAGGAGCGAGACCGGATGCTGGACGGGATGAAGCCGTGGAAATAGCTTGGGGAAACTTCGCTGTGGGAGGGAGCGAGACCGGATGCTGGACGGGATGAAGCCGTGGAAATAGCTTGGGGAAACTTCGCTGGGAGGGAGCGAGACAGCACGCTGGACGGAAAGGAAACCGTGCAAATATAGCTTGCGGAGAGCTTCGCTGGGAGGGAGCGAGACAGCATGCTGGACGGGGCACAAAACAGGGGCAATAGCTTGCATTGAGCTTCGCTGGGAAGGAGCGCGACAGCATGCTGGACGGAGAGGAAATAACGTGCAAATAGCGTGTGGAGAGCTTCGCTGGCAGGGAGCGAGACATGCTGGACGGACAGGAAACGTTGGAAATAGCTTGCGGGGAGCTTTGCTGGGAGGAAGCGAGCCAGCATGCGGGACGGAGAGGGAACAGTGCAAATAGCTTGCGGAAAGCTTCGCCGGGAGGGAGCGAGACAGCATGCTGGACGGAGGGGAAACCGTGGAAATAGTTTGGGGAGAGCTTTGCTGGGAGGAAAGCGTGGAAATAGCTTGGGGAGATCTTCGGTGGGAGGGACCGAGACAGCACGGCTTTTGCACACAGAATCTTGTACACACAGACGCGTTCACACACAGGAGGTTTTATACAAACAGAAGACTTTACGGCGCACAGAACTTTTATATACATAGAGCAGCTTTTACGCAGCGAAGCTTGTACACACAGGACAAAGGGGAGCTTTTTTACACAGAAGCTTTTACATAGGGTTTTTTTAATACACAGAAGCTTTTACACACAGAAACCTTTACACACAGAAGCTTTACACACAGAAACTTTTACACACAGAAACTTGTACACACAGAAGCTTTTACACAAGCCTTTACACAATGGAGCTTTTACACACAGACAGGTTTACACAGAGGAGTCTTTACGCACGGAGGCGTTTACACAGGAAAGCTTTTTCACACAGAAGCGTTTACACAGAGTAGTTTTTACGCAGAGAAATCTTTACACAAAGAAATCTTGACACAGAGAAGCTTGCACACACACACACAGAGGCTTTTACACAGAGAAGCCTTTTACACAGAGCAGCTTTTTCACCGAGGAGCTTTTACCCAGAGGAACTTTTACACAGAGAAGCTTGTACACTCAGAGGCTTTGACACAGAGAAGTCTTTTACACAGAGAAGCTTTTGCACACAGAAGTTTTACACAAACAAAATCTTAACACAGAGGAGCTTTTACATACAGAAGCATTTATGCAAAGAATCTTTTGTACAGAGAAGTCTTTACCCATTTTTCATCATGTCTCATTTTTCACTATCATTCACCACCTATCACCTTCATATCTTCGTTTTCATGCTCTTTTGGTCAGCTCCCTCCGTCGTTTAGTTTTCATTTTGCACGGTGTTCTGTCCGTCGACGCTTCGTCCTCGCTCCCTCTGCGGCGAAGCAAACTAAACGAGAACGCAGGAATTATAGCGGCTAAAAAGATGGGATAGAGTTAATTACATTAGCAGAAATAGCGACTAGAAGAATGTAGACGTAGCTGACACAGCATGCTGTGGTGAATTATGTGAATTGCGGCCCCTGATACCATCAGTGCGCACGATGTTTCAGTAAAGATCTTACGTCGATTTCGTGCAGAGCACACACCACAAGATTTTCAAAAAAATCGTGCTGTGTGCCGTCTTGCTTTTGGGTTCTCTGGCCCACCTTGTTTTTTTTCCACGGACAAACCTTTTTTTGTCAGGGCTTAAGAGGAGAAACATGGTGATAGATAGATAGATAGATAGATAAATAGATAGATAGATATATAGATAGATAGATGGATAGATGGACAGATAGATAGATAGATAGATAGACATATTCAAAAAACACACACACACACATATATATATACACGCATACGTATTTGAGGTTGCTTGATTGAACCCGAGTCATTGATTAACCGACTCTATTTGAACTCTTTTTTTTAATTAAGAAAAATATTTTTGCTCCTTGGGTGTTTTGGCCCCCATACTGCAAGAAACGCTGAAACGCGCACCAATCTATACCCATCTACAGTGAAGCATAGGTTGTTTGGCAATTTCTATGAACGCTTCATCGTGGGGATACCCTCTGGTTATGCACGATGGAAAATCACCATTTTGAAGACGTAAATCATCGAACTAAATGGGCCATGGCTTCCAGTTCGCTGACCACGTGCCGAGCCGAGGATTGGCAAGACTGGCTGAAGATGGAAAAACCTGCAACTGCACGGGTGCATCCGGGTCGACCGGGTCAGGAGCTCAGTTTGGCCTTGGAAGGTTCGATGGAAACTCACCGGGTCAGGAGTCTCCGCTCTCATTTTGTTTCAAGCTCTTCGAAGAATGTTCAACACATTTTTCGTACTGACCTGTTTCAAGCCTTTCATATTTTTCCCGTTCTATTCAACCAGTTTCCAGTGCCTACCCTTTGGGAATCAAATATGGCAAGGTATTTTCGGGATTTTCGATTGAAATGGGCGCATTTCTAGGGGATTTCCCATTAGAATTGTTTTGACTACCAGAAGGTAAGTCAAACAAACCCCCAGCGCCATGGTCGAGGCGCCATGCGCCCTGTGGGACCTGCTCTGAAAGCGGCGCGGTCGCGGGCGGCTACGCAAGAGCCAAACTGAGGGGTGTCAAGATGTGGGCTTGGTATCTGAACATGGGTTAAATTGGGTTGAACTTATATGGACTCCATATGGACCCAATGGTGATTCAAAATTGAATGACTTCAATGATTTAGCGACTTAATGTTATACCATGTTATACCCTTGTACCATATCATTGCAATGGGGGGGTTCATACAATCCTAGAGGATGGTGTCCATTTTCATAGGGATTTACTGTAGATTAAGCCACGATCTTTGGATTTTCCATTATGGGATGGAGCAAAAACCAAAAACGCTACCACCATGTTCTGACCATGACACATATCATTTTAACATCATGAATTGGCGGTGATGAAAAAATCAATGGTGATTTAATTGGATCAGCAGCCATGTATTTACAAATTGTGGGAATATGACGAAATATGATTTTGACATACGATTTAACATATGATTGAACATATATATATATTTAGCCACTCAACAATGGGGCTCCAACAGGATTTTACAAACTATTTAATGGGATACAATGGTTTTACAACGAAGAATATGCGGTAGGGTATTCGGGTTTTGTACCTGAAGATAGGGATTAAGGCCACCATTTAAGGGGAAACACATAAATATAATGGGATATCATGGGATATAATATATAGTTATCTACATGATGTATCATGATGTTTTATATATATAGTTATGTATCGGTTTCTCCAAGTGGGATAAAAACCCCAAATCCATTGGTTTTCAGCCCCAGCTTTCAGAGCTGTTGCCCTTTAGGGGAACCGAGCTGGCGGTACATTGAATGGGTCAATGGGCCACCTTTTGGCCATAAATTGGAGGACGATCATTTTCCTCTGAACGTTAAGTCCCTTGCGGTGTGCTTAAGGTTAGGGGTGCAACCCTCTGCCAATTTTCGCGTAGAATGATTGCAACCGAACAACAATACCTGCTTTGATATCAGAAAAAAAACACATAGGGATGTAACCACGTAGGCACCCAACTTCAATTGACATTCATCATCATTTGCACCTCTTTGGGTAGTCACAACTCGGTCACAACAAGTTTGAGGAGCAGATTAATTGGTTGACTTAGCCATGATTTTCGCGCACATGCCAGTTTTACCGGCTTCGTACCAATACCCTCCAGATTATTTGTCGAATGCCAGTTGGCATGTCCGTTCACACAACAGACTATCGAAGAGTAAATGCAAACAAGTGGACATTTTTTCATAAAAAATTGGCTGCCGGACTCCGTACCCCCAAAATCACAGCAAAAGCTGATGGTTAAAAGCGAAATCATCAACCATTCAAACCGACAAAAAAAATGACTAAAGCATGATCTGACTTTGTAATGTTCATCCATGGGTTGGGCATTTTTCATGTTCAAAGTTACCAAAACCACAACTCAACAACTCAACATATAGGCTCTGACGAAGCCTTACCCCTTGGCTCATCTGGAGGGCTGACAAAGGATCGGTTGAGCCTCAGCCCATGCTGTGAAGCAGCGGGGCGTCCTGCCGATGGCGTGTTCCGAGGATCAGGGGTGAAGGCAAAGGCTTCGATCAGAAACAGGTGCAGGAACGTGTTGCATGATATAATATAATAATACCCCTTACAATATCCCACCGTAAAATGGAGAGGGTCCTGTCCCACCGTAAAACGTTTTATTTAGTGGAAAAAGTGGGTCAGGCGCTCATTTTATTGGAGAACACTCTTATATCCATGTCCCACATAAGCATTTTATTGGAACCTGCATCTGCCACACAAGCATTCTATAAAATGCATGGTTTGCACTACCTCAACCAGCAGGTTTTGCTTCGGTGGAAAGAGACAGGGTCTATAAAATCAATAGTGTCGACCTACCTGATGCACAGGTTTTGCCCAGAAACTATGTCATGGAAAACCACAATCACAAATAAAATGCTTAAGTTTCACTCCCTGATGTCTCAGGTTTTGAAAAGCAATGGGGCTGTTGTAGGTCTGCTAGAATATATATGAAATCATTTGGTGTGACCTACCATGCCTGCAGGTTTTGAACAGAATGTCAGATCTGCTGAACTTGAAATATAAAATGCTCGGCTTGGACTCCTGGCACTGCATTGATTGTGGCTCAAATCAGGGCCACGAGTGTGTCAATTTCTGATACAGAAAGTTTTCCATTGGCATCGATTGGATTCCATTGGCATGGCGTTTGCAGATCGGTGCCCCCCGCGGTGTCCACGAATCTGTGTGGCCGGGCGTTCACCAGCACTGTGCATCAATGTGCTATGAGTTGGTTTTGTCAAAAGGTATCAAAAGAATTCAACAGATATGAGAAGGATTGAAAAGGTATCAAAAAAAATTAAAAGTTGTTTTTTTACATGATTTTCGTCGTTGAATTGGTTGCCACAAGATGCAACAGCTGTAAATTGTAAATGGGTGGGAAAGGGTGGCTTATGTGGGTCATCCTTGCGGCTGTAATAAGGCGATAGGAAGGTGCGTCGCCAACATGGAGGAACCCGCCTGGGATGCTTCGAGAGGCATTTGGCGTGACTCGGCCCACAACATGTCCAGGCCTTTTTTTGTTGAATGTGATTCTGCATTTTTCACAGATTTATGATTCATGATTGATGATGCGTTATACGCATTACGAGTTGAATGCATTTGCGCGACACAATTTCCATCAATTTCCCATTTGATCCCATTCGCGCTATTGCATGCCCTTCCATTCTTTTGAGTTGTATTGTTCTTTAAGGAATTGCATGTTCCATGAAACTATAAATGAAATGCATGGATCTGACCCCTCAATGTGACATGAGATCTCACAACTAAGTTTGCCGTTGCAAAATGAAATCGAACCGACCTTCCTGGCACTACGTCTACTGGGACACGCCGCTGGGGTTCGTGTGTGATGTGGTGGGGAAGATAAACTTGGATGATTTTGTGTGTTATCTTATTTGTTTGTATCCCAGAAACTTGATGAAAGTTTTACGACGTTTTTCGTTTTGTTCATGAACCACTTGAAGTATCTGAAAGCTGTGCTGGCCCAGGGATCAGTGGGTCTTCGTCAAAGAGATATCCCGTGTAAAGAAGAAGTTGGCAGAGGCGTGCCAAGATTCGTCATGTTTCATTGGAAGAGGAAGTTGTGAGGATAGTATCGTGGTGTACGATGTGTGTTGTTGGTTCTGTTTGTGACTCTTGCAATTCATTGAACCAGCTCCTCAGGATTTGGATTTCCATGTCCATTTCATCCGTTTCATACCATTCCCACATTTTCAAGTGATGCCGCTCGCCAGCCTGTGCACGAGCCACCTCCTTTTAATGGTCGACCTCTTCCGCCTTTTCCGCCTCCAGAGGCAGACGTTTTGCTGCGATGTGCCGGGTGGGACCCTGCTCAATTTTGATCAATTTTGTAGATTTGGGATGATTTTGGTTGCAGGATGTTGCAGGTACAGGAATGAATCTGGGATGATTTTGGATGATTTTGGCATGTGTTGGCATTTGTTGATTTTACACGATATTGCTGTTAACGACATTATGGGATATCTGGGGATCTCATACATTCATTTTATAGACCCCTCATGGCTTCCCAGTTTCATTTTATAGTTATAGACCATTGCTGCCAGGCAGCAGCAGCACCAAGTTCCGTCGTCGGGCTCCCAAGGGGTTTGTCTGGTTTCTACATGTTTCTACACCTGTTCAACCCTTTTCATTGGATTGCATTGGCATCGTATCATGTCTCCTTCAGGCATGTCTTCAGGCTAGTGAACATGTAGATTTGGGATGGTTTTGGTTGCAGGATGTTGCAGGTACAGGAATGAATCTGGGATGATTTTGGATGATTTTGGCATGTGTTGGCATTTGTTGATTTTACACGATATTGCTGTTAACGACATTATGGGATATCTGGGGATCTCATACATTCATTTTATAGACCCCTCATGGCTTCCCAGTTTCATTTTATAGTTATAGACCATTGCTGCCAGGCAGCAGCAGCACCAAGTTCCGTCGTCGGGCTCCCAAGGGGTTTGTCTGGTTTCTACATGTTTCTACACCTGTTCAACCCTTTTCATTGGATTGCATTGGCATCGTATCATGTCTCCTTCAGGCATGTCTTCAGGCTAGTGAAAAGAGTGGCAGTTGTGAGTGATCTGAAGTTCCTGTGGCTCAGAGAGACTCGACCTTCTTGACCCGGTGGTTGCCATGTCAAGGGCAAAGATGTCGATGTTCCTTTTTGGGTTCCTTTTGGTTTGTCCCTTTGTTTCTGCAGACAGACCATTGTCTGTGAAAGAAGACACTACAAGCTTGGCGGATGAACAATTGCTTCTTGGCAAGAAACTGGCAAATGAATGCATTTGTGAATATAAGATACTGTTTGAATCTATTTGAATGTATTTGATAGATTTTGATAGTATTGTATGTATTTGAATTTGACATTCTGAGGGTCGATCCACATCAAATTATAGAATTCACACACGGGTGCTTGGCATCAGCTGATGTCACTGACAATGGAACCCAGGGGTTGGGTTGAACATCAGCTCGACAGGTGGTTTCACGCAGAGCACAACGTCAAATTTTTGTTCAGAAAAGCCAGCCGCATGGCGCTCGAAAGTGACCTGCTTGCTGCGCAGTCTCCTCTGTATGTATCTTTGTATCAAATTACATAATTTTATATCATTTTACTATATCTCTTGACATGATGTAGTTGGGCATAGTTGGAATCATTGTGTGAGGTACTTGTCAGGTCCTTAAACGATTTTATACTTATACGATCTTATACGATTTCATTTGATCTCATACATGCTCCATGATTTCGAAATTCTATGGCGCTTTGTCATAACATCACGCAACATCTTCACCTACGTGATAACATGCTTCGTAAATTGTGAATTGCCAGGTACACGCCATCTCCATTGCCTCGATTGTTTCGGAGCCAGCCAGAAGGTGAAGGACTGTTGGACCAATGCAGGGTATCATTCGGAAGCTTTCGACCTTAAGCTTCATGAAACTCATGATCTTTCCACATCTGGTGGTTGTGTTGAACTTCTGCGTTTGCTGTTAGCGTCTCTTGGTTTGGTAATGTTTGGGAATGTATGTCAATGTTTTGGCATGTTTGGATTTGTTTGGTATGTTAGTTGCTGGATTGTGATGGTATTGATATGCATAGACCGATTTATTAGGTCCTGATGGAAGCCACTCCGGATTTTATAGAGTAGCATTTTTGGCATCAGATAGGCGGGTTCAGCATGAATGCGTAATTTTTGGATGAATGTTCCCTAGAAATGAAATATCGTCAGACGGCGATGACGTTCTCAGGTTGGTCACAGGCGGCGTCATCATTGCTGGCCCGCCGTGTTCGTTGCACGTGGCGGCTTCGCAGAGTGTGCATCGGAGGTCATGGAAGAATTTGTTCGGAGACACTAACAACATGCGTGTGCGGCTGTCTAACCTTCTGTGGGTTAACTTCGTGAACCAGTTGCACTAAACACTGGTGAGTCATGTCGGGTCTGGAGTGTTGAGTTCCTTGTAGGTTTGGTGTGTGTGTGTTAGCCATTCAATGCTCTCACATGTCTAACTTGTTCCGATGCATGGGCAATTCAAAGAATGCTCTACTCATGGTCAAACACCGTGATTTTATAGAGGGTGATATGAGGGTGATTGAATTTGGATGGATGGTTTTGGTCAATCGCATCTGCACTCAGGCAATCTGTCTACGCGTTGTTCACAGGACTGGACTTGCAGGGTAATGGGAAAAGCGACAGTGTTTTCTCATGAGCACAATCAAATATGTTCAAGTATTATCAAATATTAATCCCAGGACGTGTTGGCCTCTGGGGGCGAACACAAGGGAACGATTAGTGAACTATAGACAGACTGCATGAAATCATATTGAATCACGGGGAATGAGTTCATGAGAGTGAGGATCCGAGATGACCTCGTACTGTGCATCGAGCAGCCGGCATCAAGCTGGGCTTTTAAGCTTCCAACCATGAGGAAGTTGGCTAAGCAATGGGGGCTGTCTCTTGGGTGCAACATCTTTTCCTGCTTGATTCGTGTTGTTTCAACAGACCTCTCATCGGCCTACCGCCGCAGTCGGTGGAGCACTGCGCCAAGGAAGATAACACTTACTTACATGGGGCTTTTTGGGCATGACTTGGAGAAGCCAAGTCATTTGCTGAACAACTTCAGGACCCGAACTTCATCGAACTTCCATGTAGATGTGCTGACACAAGATGACAAAAGTATACAAAGTCAGCAAAAGTCATCAAAGGCTATTGAAAGCCAAATCATGTTGCTGCAGGAAAACGAGCCCCGTCGCCCGGAGGATGAACCAACAGCTGCGGGCCATGCTCAAGGTGGGCCAGCACCGGTGACAGGACAATACAGTACCTGCATGTACCTAAATACCTTCCATTTTATAGACTATTGACTTTTGCTTGCCATGTGACCACTGGAATGCAATCCAGGATGGTTTGGAGTTATTTGGGTTGCGCCCATAACATGCCATAACCATAAAAGAAGTTCCGCACTAGAGATCGTGAAATGTTTTTTGTCATTCACGTCATTTGTAGCACTCGCAAGGCCAGATTCGAGCGCCGTCAAGCCCGGCGACAAGTGAAGAAGGCAGGGTCTGCACATGTTTGCGCTATTGTAGTTCATATACAGCTACAAGGTAGCCCAGGGATTTCACAAGTATGTGGTATGCAAATGTATGATTGAGGTTGGTGGGTTGGAAACATTCAGGGAGTGGGACAATCATGAAATGGTAGGATCCATTGGGGAAGTGCATGGGCCTGGGTGATTCATAATATTTCCACAGCAAACTGAAATATGGTTTGACATTGCAGGACTACTGGAAGAGGACCTCAACCGGGTGGTGCGGCGGAAAGAACCTCAGTGACACTGCAGCATACACCTCGGGTTTCGCCAAGGCACTGTTGCAGTGCTGGCTTGGATTCTTGGCCAATTTGGAGGATTAAATACATACAAAATTCACGCTGTAATAGCATGAACAATTATGTAATAGCATATAGGCACTCTGATAGAAACCTTTTCATGGCTCGCTTATCCCCAATGCACTATCATTTTATAGAGAACTTCTTTGCTGATGTTGCCTGGTTGATTAGCATATATGCACTCCGATAGAAACCTGATGGGGTTAGCCTATGATAGCGTATGTATGCCTATCCCCAAGGATCTGTCATTTTATAGAGAATCTCTTTGCTGATGTTGCTTGCAAAGGAGAGGACATGGTGTACGTGGACTGACTATTTGCTGTGGCGGCCAAGACCGATGTGCCACAAATCCGTTCAATCTTGTGCCAGCAAACCATGTTTTTCTTTGGGGCTGTCAGGGTATGTTTGGAGCCTGTGGGTTTCTCTTCTCATGCCCACTGTCTGATCACATTGTGTCGTTTCGTCAGTTATCTTTCTTAGGCTCACCATCTCACATGAGTGGTGGAACAGCACTGCGCTGTCTCTTTGTTCCTTCACGGACAGGGCAGGACTTCAAGAGACCAACTTGCTGGGCTGCAGGTGTGAAAAAGTCAAGCGTTTTATTGAATAGAATTGGCTGATCTTGGATGAACTTGGTACAATTTGCATCAAATTGGGAGAGGGAATAAAATACAAATAGAGCAAGACTGAGAGGTCGTGCAAGCCTGCATAGCATTATGTCTCCGCTTTACAAATATTGCAGGAGAATCTGATTATGTTGTTTCACGCGAATGTCATCCAACTTGATGCAATTTCCGAGGTGGCCAGCCCGGCAGGTGAAGTGGCAAACCCAGATGGTGCAGCGGCAGCCTTGGAAGGAACCAGATTTCATTTCACTTGTTTTAACATTTTTGAGCATCCTTTAACTTAATATCTTTGAACCCCGTCATCTTGGAACCGCAGGAGTGTCTTCTGCGGCAGACGCAGCTTGGGATGCGTTTGATGAATGCTTGCGCAGCTTTCCTGAGGACATGCGAGGCCCTGGGGGCGTGGGAGTTCATGCTGCAAAACCGTGTTCGCTGTAGTCTCCTCACTGGTATTTTGCAACATCAACAATTTGGTAGGATGGGAGGCACCGCCAGAGTCAGAATCGTCTGCCCCTGCAGAGGCTGTTGTGAGCTGCAAGGTTGATGACAAAGCAAGACCAAACATCACATTGCATCATGCTGATAGGAAATTGAACCGTTTGACAAAAGTTGGACGTGGCCACTATATGAATGGCTTCAGTGATTTTCAACAAAAACAATGTTCAGGATGCTAACCTGAAAGCTTCGGCAGTGGTGGATGCTGCAGGCCACTGCTGTGGTCAGGTTTCAAACACTTGAACTCATCAATCTTTAAACAGAGTTGAGCGCGCGTTTCCGGTTGGAACTAATCTCTTTGAAATGCCTATACCCAACCTCATTGGTGTATTTTTTTTGCCCCAGATCATATCATGCCCAGCCAGCGGCCAGCGGCCCGCATGCCAGGGAGTGATGCACAGCCACCAGCACCAGTGCCAGAATTGCCCGAACCTGCAGAGGCTGCTTCATGGTTGATGAAGTTGAGGAGGAAAAGGGACAGACGGAGGAAACCAAAACAAACCCTATATATCCAAATATATCCAAATATATCCAAATATCATCAAAGGAATTCAAACAATATCAAATAATTTCAAATAACATCGCATAACATCACATAGCTAGGATGTTGGGGACGTTGTTTTTTGATTCTATCTCAGCTGTTGACACAAAAGTTGGAAGTGGCATGAAGCAGCTACTCGCTATTTTTTTTTGGAAAACAGGTTCCAAAGTCCGACGAGGCAGCTTCAACAGTGGATGCTGCAGGCCGCTGCTGTGGGCAGCTTTCAAATGCTTTCAACGTCTTTGAGCATATTTCACCTTGGTTAAACACCATTAAACATGATATAAAGTATGAATCAATATGATACATCAATCATACGTCAGTAACATTCAGAAACCGCAGTTCCTTCTCCTGGGTTTAGCGTGCGTTTCCTGTTGGAACTGTTGGACTGCTTTCTATGAAATGCCCATACCCAACCTCATTGATGTATTTGTTTTGGCCCCAGATCATATCACGCCCAGCCAGCGGCCCGAATGCCAGGGAGTGACGCGCAGCCACCAGCACCAGTGCCAGAATTGCCCGAACCTGCAGAGGCTGCTTCATGGTTGATGAAGTTGAGGAGGAAAAGGGACAGACGGAGGAAACAAAAACAAACCAAATATATCCAAATATCATCAAATGAACTCAAATAATATGAAATAATATCACATAGCATCGCATAACATCACATAACTAGGATGTTTGGGACGTTGTTTTTAGATCTTATTTCAACTCTTCACACAAAAATGGAAGCGGCATGAAGCAGCTACTCGCTACTCTTTCTGGGAAAAACAGGTTCCAAAGGCCGACGAGGCAGATTCAATAGTGGATGCCGCAGGCCGCTGCTGTGGGCAACTTTCAAATGCTTTCAACGTCTTTGAACATGTTTCACCTTGGTTAAACACCATTAAACATGATACAAAGTATGAATCAATATGATACATCAATCATACATCAGTAACATTCAGAAACCGCAGTTCCTTCTCCTGGGTTGAGCGTGCGTTTCCTGTTGGAACTGTTGGACTGCTCTCTATGAAATGCCCATACCCAACCTCATTGATGTATTTGTTTTGGCCCCAGATCATATCACGCCCAGCCAGCGGCCCGAATGCCAGGGAGTGACGCGCAGCCACCAGCACCAGTGCCAGAATTGCCCGAACCTGCAGAGGCTGCTTCATGGTTGATGAAGTTGAGGAGGAAAAGGGACAGACAGAGGAAACAAAAACAAATCAAATATATTCAATTATCATCAAATGAACTCAAATAATATCAAATAATATCACGTAGCATCGCATAACTAGGATGTTGGGGACGTTGTTTTTAGATCTTATTTCAACTGTTCACACAAAAGTTGGAAGCAGCTTTTTTTTGGGGGGAAAACAGGTTCCAAAGGCCGACGAGGCAGCTTCAACAGTGGATGCTGCAGGCCGCTGCTGTGGGCAGCTTTCAAATGCTTTCAACGTCTTTGAACATGTTTCACCTTGGTTAAACACCATTAAACATGATACAAAGTATGAATCAATATGATACATCAATCATACATCAGTAACATTCAGTAACCGCAGTCCATTCTCCTGGGTTGAGCGTGCGTTTCCTGTTGGAACTGTTGGACTGCTCTCTATGAAATGCCCATACCCAAGCCCTTTGATGTATTTGTTTTGGCCCCAGATCATATCACACCCAGCCAGCGGCCCGAATGCCAGGGAGTGATGCGCAGCCACCAGCACCAGTGCCAGAATTGCCCGAACCTGCAGAGGCTGCTTCATGGTTGATAGCCTGAAATTAGGAGGTTCCAGCCAGGTATATTAAATATACCTGCCAAAAGCGGCTCAACTGAGGCCTTCCATGGCCCAACTATGGCCCAACTAAGGCCCAACTAAGGCCCAACTAAGGTCTTCCATGGCCCAACTAGGCCTCAAAATGCCTCAAGTTGGTCCCATCAAAGCCTCAAGTTAGAAGGTTCCAGCCAGGTATATTAAATATACCTGCCAAAAACGACTCAACTGCAGCCTTCCATGGCCCAACTAGGCCTCACTGAGTACATTTTCCACCTTACCCCCCTGGTGTCCTTTCCAGTCGGTTGAGATTTTGATGTCTTCTTGCTGCCTCCCACTGGTGGTTCCTGGCATTTTTGCCACAAGTAGGACATGTCAGAGCCAGCGTGAAAACATAGAAATCTACATAACAAACTAAACACAACTAGGCTATATACATATAACTATAAAGAAGATCATAGTCATTTCCACATCAATCAAACTTAAATATTCTTGAGCCTCAAATTATTTGAAGATGATGTGAAGCCGTGTCATCCATAACTTTGAAATCCTTTGAGAAAACTTCTGTTATATTCTGTTATCTTCTTTTCTGATTCTGGCTGAACCCTCTAAAAATGTTCTGTGCTATTTCAACTTCACACACAAGTTGGAAGCAGCTACTCTTCCTGGGAAAAAGCAGGTTCCAAAGGCCGACGAGGCAGCGTTAACAGTGGATGCTGCAGGCCGCTGCTGTGTGCAGCTTTCAGATGCTTTCCACATCTTTGAACATTTCATAAAATTTCAACATTTTTTCGACACATAAAAATGGCTCTCTATGAAATGCCTATACCTGACCTCATTGGTGTATGTTTTTTGCACCTCATAGCATGTGCAACAGATCAGACCATATCATTCTCAGCCAGCGTCCCACATGCCAGGGACTGATCCGCTGCCACCAAGACCACCAGCACCAGTGCCAGAGTTGCCCGAACCTGCAGAGGCTCGATGTTTTTAGCAATTGTTCACATTAAAGCTGGAAGCAGCTACTCTTCCTGGGAAAAAACAGGTTCCAAAGGCCGACGAGGCAGCGTTAACAGTGGATGCTGCAGGCCGCTGCTGTGTGCAGCTTTCAGATGCTTTCCACATCTTTGAAAATTTCATAAAATTTCAACATTTTTTCAACACATAAAAATGATACACCAGTGACAGTCAGCAACCACAGTCCATTCTCCTGGGTTGAGCGTGCGTTTCCTGTTAGATTGCACTCTATGAAATACCCATCCAACCTCACTGGTTCATTTTTTGCCCCAGATCATATCATGCCCAGCCAGTGTTCCGCATGCCAGGGAGTGATGCACAGGCACCAGCGTCAATGCAAGAATGGTCCGAACCTGCAGAGGCTGTTGCATGGTTGATGGAGTTGATGAGGAAAACAGACCCAAATAACAAAACCATATCAAACAACATCAAATAATTAAGATGTTGGAGGCGTTTTCTTTGGATGTTGTCAGCACTGTTCTATACTGTTCTCACATAAGTTGGAACCAGGTACTCTTTTGATTCCTGCGGTGATTTCCAGCAAAGGGCTTCAAAAAACAGGTTCAGAACGCTGACGTGAAATCCTTGGGAGTGGATGCTGCAGGCCATTGCTGTGGGCAGCTTTCAAATGCTTTCAACTTTCAACGTCCTTGAACATATTTCAAATGCTTTCAAGGTCCTTGAGCGTCTTTTTTGCACACCATGATACGGTATGATACGGATTGATACGGTATGATACATCAATGATACATCAATATAATATAATATAATAATATACATCAGTAACCTTCAGTACCCGCAGTCCATTCTTCTGGTGGATTGCATTCTATGAAATGCCCATGCCCAACCTCATTGGCGTATTTTTTTTTACCCTTGTAGCATGTGCAATCATGCTCTCCCAGCGTCCCGCATGCCAGGGACTGATCAAGAGGCACCAGCGCCAATGCAAGAATGGTCCGAACCTGCAGAGGCTGTTGTGAGCCGCAAGTTTGATAGCAAATCTTGCTAGGGCCTAGGATGTTGGAGGATCCCCACCCTCTTAACCATGGTTTTTCGGGGAGGGGGACCCCTATATGTAACTTACATTTTCTGGGGGGGGGTGGGGGGGCAGAAAATGTAACTTACAACCCCCCAAGGTATCAAAAATACTTGGTTTCGGGACGACATTGGACGATATTGGACGACGGGCAAATCGATCAAACATGCTTTCAGCCAATGGCGGATCCGGGAACATACAGTTGGAGAGGGGAACATTCGATTGGTGTTCCTAGATCGAACACAGATGTTCCTGGATCGGCCAGTGGCCGATCAGGGAACATTCACGCTGACGAAATAATAGGATATAAATATAATAGGAGATTTATCGAAATATATTAATATATCGAAATGATTCCAAACACCGTCGAACACCTACAAAATGTAATAATTATTGCATTTTCTAGGTTACCTAGGAAATGCAATACAATTTCTTTCGTAACACCTAAAAATGTAAGGCTTATATTTTTAGATCCGATGTCAAAAATGTAATATTACATTTTTGACACCCGAAAAATAGAGAAAATGTAAGTTACATATAGGGGTCCCCCTCCCCTGCTAAAAGGGTGGGGATGTTGGAGGTGCTGTTACATGTTGTTACCAGCGCTGTTTCATGCTGTTTCCACAAAATGAAAGTTGAAAGTCGTTTCTGCTTGCTACTGTTTGAATAGCTGCGGTGATTTCCGTAAATCAACAGGCTCCAAATGTTGACGAGACAGCTACGGGAGTGGATGCTGCAGGCCGCTGCTGTGGGCACCTTCAAATGCGTTCAACATCTTTGAAATTCTTTGTTGAACATGTTTTAATATGTTTTTATTATTTTTTATTAATATTTATTAGTATGTATTAATATGATTTAATATGTAATAATCAAGCTTGAACTTTCTTGACACCATGATACAATATGAATCAATGTTGGAATTGTTGGACTGCTTTCTATGAAATGCCCATACCCAACATCATCGGAGTATTTTTTTTGCACCCCATAGCATGTGCAACAGATCAGACCATATCAAGCCGAGCCAGCGTCCCACATGCCAGGGAGTGATGCGCCAGTGCCAGAATTGTCCGAACCTGCAGAGGCTGTTAAGTGCTGCATTCTTCACCCTTGACGAAAAAAACAGAAGAAAGAAACATCAGAAGCAATGTTGCTGGAGACTGCATGATTCTTATAAATGAGTGCTGCCGCCTTCGAAACTCCAGGTTTCGCAGGTTTCTGACCGCAGCAAGGCAGATTCGGTTGGAGATGCTCCAGGCAAGACTCACATTCCAATGAATCCAACACATATCAACACATGTTCGTGTCATTGACGTCAGCTGATAGTATTTTGATGCATTTTGATTGGTTGTGAATGTCCATACATGTCCTGATTTTGCTTCAGCTTACTCCATCCAAGACCAACAAATCGTATGCTTGCATGATATTCTTTGAATCCCCGTTGGAAGTTCCCTTATAAAATGATAGAGCTTGAGTCTTGAGTCCCACAAAAACATACAAAAACCATCAAAAACCTAAGAACATCTAAATTTATTTTTTGGGGAGCGTTACGGCTTCGATTTTGGAGGGTTGCGCGCCGTGAATGCCAGGGGACAGCGAGAAGGAACAAGAGCAAGAAGCACAAGAACGTGCCGAGGACATTTTCGGTTGGGCCTACACCGTTTTTCCATATCTTTCGTGGCCATGCCCGAAGACCTCCATTTTGAATCATTTTGAAGTGTTAGAAAGGTTTGTCAGATTCCATGGGCACGACATGGCACAACTATTTTATCTTATTTTATCTTATTTTACTCTACTTTGAGACATCACCATTGGATACCATTGGTTCTAATTTTCGAGCTGGTTTGGCACCCCACAAGCATTCGGTGGCTCAAACTGTTGCTGTTCCACGTCTACGCACGGCTTGCTTTTACCTTTGTAGCATTTTGTAGCTATGGTCCTGGATTTGCTGGACGTCTTGCTTGTGCTTCTTCTGTTCCTGCCAGGTGTTCTCGTTGGAACCCTCCTCTCAGCTTGGTGCTGTCAGGGTCAGGCAACATGCAACCGTCACGAGAAGCCCTTGCCTTCCACGACTGTGGGAACCTTTGCGATGAGGAAAGCACTTCCCTCGAAGAGTGTTGGCAAAAGACAGAATGAAACGAAAGTTGATCTTGATCAGGCTTTTGCCTATGTGAGCAGACAGGGTGATTGCGTTCATTTAGCTGCAGGATGCTGTCAAATGAAAGATCCTGTGCAGCTTCGAGTATGCAAAAAATGCTTTAGGTAGATGCCTTGCTGCAGGTGTTTCAGTGCTTCACGATAGAGGCAGAAGCTGTGATGTAAGATCTTGGGTGTGAGCCGCCAGAGAGATGAAAAAAGAACAGACGTCACGATGATGATCATTGTGCATGATGTAAACTCATGAAATATGATGTCATATCATGACAATGGTGATGATGCAAGATGATTCATGATGACACATGATGTGCACTATTTTTTTTAATGAACTTGTGTGTTTTTGTGATACTTATATATATATTATATTATATTATATTATATATTATATTATATTATATTATCATATTTTGACCGGGCTTGCTGGTTCCCTGGTTGCAACCGTGCCAGGAGGTAACCGAGCAGCAGCAACATGCAGCAGGACCATTTTTGAGACCAAGTTGGTGGGCCAGTGGGCTTCATATGGTTTCTTAAATTCTATGAAATGGCAAATCCCAAGTGACAGTCCTGGGATACTTGAACATTGTTTGAAGGTTTTGTGCTGTTTTATCATGTTTTTATCATGTTTTTTGACTCTCGTTGATGTTGTCTTTGTTTTTGTTGGTAATTGTGTCACGATATGTTCTGAAACGAGCTGGGACATGTATGGAAATCTTGCAAAGTTGAAACGGTCAGGAGCTCCTGCTGAAGCAGAAATCCAACCAAAGAAGAAACCAAAGACTACGAAGAAAAAGGCCATGGGTGGCAAATGCCGTGGTTTCCCTCGGTGTCGGTATGCTATGGAAGATAGTATAGAGTGGGATGTATCAAAACGAGGTACCCTTTTTATCCCTTTTGGCCTCCTTTTGAGACATATCAAGCAATCTCTGGCAGCAGGATGATGCTGAGCAACCAGCAGATGCAGAAGGAGGACTGAGGGCGTGGTGTGCCTTCGTTTTTTCAGCATCCCACAGTGATCTTTCTTAAATATCTTAAGTCGTAATTTCTATGAAATGGCAAGTCCCAAGTGACAGTCCTGGGATACTTGAACATTGTTTGAACGTTTTGTGCTGTTTTATCATGTTTTTATATGTTTTTATCATGTTTTTTGACTCTCGTTGATGTTGTCTTTGTTTTTGTTGGTAATTGTGTCACGATATGTTCTGAAACGAGCTGGGACATGTATGGAAATCTTGCAAAGTTGAAACGGTCAGGAGCTCCTGCTGAAGCAGAAATCCAACCAAAGAAGAAACCAAAGACTACAAAGAAAAAGGCCATGGGTGGCGAATGCCGTGGTTTTCCCCGGGTTTCGGTATGCTATGAAAGATAGTATAGAGTAGGATGTATCAAAACGAGGTACCCTTTTTATCCCTTTTGGCCTCCTTTTGAGACATATCAAGCAATCTCTGGCAGCAGGATGATGCTGAGCAACCAGCAGATGCAGAAGGAGGACTGAGGGCGTGGTGTGCCTTCGTTTTTTTCAGCATCCCACAGTGATCTTTCTTAAATATCTTAAGTCGTAATTTCTATGAAATGGCAAGTCCCAAGTGACAGTCCTGGGATACTTGAACATTGTTTGAACGTTTTGTGCTGTTTTATCATGTTTTTATATGTTTTTATCATGTTTTTTGACTCTCGTTGATGTATGTTGATGTTGTCTTTGTTTTTTTGGGTAATTGTGTCACGATATGTTCTGAAACGAGCTGGGGCATGTATGGAAATCTTGCAAAGTTGAAACGGTCAGGAGCTCCTGCTGAAGCAGAAATCCAACCAAAGAAGAAACCAAAGACTACGAAGAAAAAGGCCATGGGTGGCGAATGCCGTGGTTTCCCTCGATGTCGGTATGATATGGAAGATAGTATAGGGTGGGATGTATCAAAGCGAGGTACCCTTTTTATCCCTTTTGGCCTCCTTTTGAGACATATCAAGCAATCTCTGGCAGCAGGATGATGCTGAGCAACCAGCAGATGCAGAAGGAGGACTGAGGGCGTGGTGTGCCTTCGTTTTTTCAGCATCCCACAGTGATCTTTCTTAAACACCTTAAGTCGTAATTTCTATGAAATGGCAAGTCCCAAGTGACAGTCCTGTGATACTTGAACATTGTTGTACAGTTTTGTTGGTGATTAGTCCGGCCAATGCGTTCTTTGAAATGGTATAAGTCATTTTTCTATATATTCTGGCATCCGCACGATGAGAACTCAGTCAGCCTCGTCGGTTGGCCTTTGGTCAGGAACTGTTGTCGAAGCAGCTGTGAAAGAAGAAAAAAAGAAGACACGCAGGAATTCAAAGACGCCGCAGGACCTGCAGGAATGGATTTGTTTTTTTCAGAGAGAGGATCATCAAGGATCATCAAGGATCATCAAGGATCATCAAAGTATGTCATTGCCCATTGCATCCCATTGCTGTCTCCGTCACAAGTCAGTGGATGAGATAGGTTAATGGAATTGAGGATGACATTTGTGCACAATATATCATAATATATCCACATACATCAAAATATGATGCATACTATGATACAGCCAGCACCCATCTCCCATCAGGGCTTTGTTCATCTTTTTTTCATCTTATTTCATCTTTTTCCCGTGTCGTGCCGCGTCAGCAGGAAGTGCAGCCGGAAACAGATTTAGCAGGACGATCTTTGGAGAGCCTGGTGCCAGGTTTGTTTCTTTTGCTTGTGTTCTGATGCAGTGGTTTCTAGTGATGTCTATAAAATCAACTGTTTTGACCCTTTAAAGAGAGATATTTGCAAAGGGTTTGACAACTGTATATTGGAAATGGATGGAAATGGATGGAAATGGATGGAAATGGATGGAAATGGATGGAAATAATATGAAATAATGGATGGAAATGGATGGAAATGGATGGAAATGGATGGAAATGGCATAAAAATTGAACAAAAATGTCAGGAGTTGTCCTAACATGTCTTAACTTCCTTAAGCTACCTGACATTCTGTGCAGGACAAGGGCAGAAGAGAAGGCAACATCCAGAAGTGAAGATTGAGGCAAGGGTTTTGTCAAATTAAATAGACGGTGCTGTTTACATTTGTTTACAACCTGTTTGTAAGATAATGTGAATAGCATTGTGGATGGAAACACCGTGGCAGGAGCAGATTGCTGAAAATGCAGCAGGAGAACCGTTGAACCTCTTCAAACATCTTCAAACTACCTCTTGGCTTGACTTTGTGGACAATGTTGACCATATAATACCATATATGACATCTCAGAATAGACGACATACCCCGTCAAGTCTCACAGACAACACGCCCCTTGGCCAGGACCCATCGTCAGTGTTGGAGAAGCAGAGGTGAAGCCCCGGAAAAGGCTGAGAAGATTAAACGTGCAGTCGCCTATGAAGGCCAGGGTTCATCACATATTGAGACGTTATAATATAATTTACAGGGAAAAATACAATATATCTTTATATACACTATATTATACTATGAAATACTATCATATGATATACAATAATATACAATATACGTATATAAGTTATTAAACAAGATTTCCTTTGCAAGAGGTCCTCGGAGAGAAAGGGGTCCTGGGGCTGCACGCGCCAAAGATTATGAATTATGAAGGTTTCGTTTTTTGTTTTGCTTTTCAGCTGTGCACAGGCAGCAGAATCGCAGCAACAAGAGCCAGGACAGAGTGTTTACAATCCGAACCCATTTTCATATGGGTACACTGCGGGTAGATTCCAAGAATAATCACAGCCTTTCTTTCTCGTGGCATTCCATGGAATTTCAAATGCATTGCCAGGCATCGAACTTACTTCTCTATCATTTGGCTTTGTAACATATGGTAAGCGCATTTTCCTTCCTACTGGATCCTACTGGTGGCATGGCATTGTTGCAGGACAGACAGATGCCAGTGGTGGAAGAAAGGCTTCACTGGCCAGTTTGATAGCTTCTTGGCCACAATTGGCCACAAAGCTTCACAAACCCACGAAGATTCTGGTGGTTGCCTATAAAATGATATGGGCTGACTGGCCCAAGTGAATTTTTGTCTAGCACAAACACGCACACATGAGACAGCACATCCAGAAGTGAAGATTGCTGTCTATAAAATGACATGGGCTGAGGAACCTTCATACATAGTTACACATTGCAGCCCATGCCTCACAGAGAGCCCCCCCTTGCATCCCAGGATGAACGAGCAAAGCTGGTTAAGAAGATGGGCGAAGAGTGCGACGTGGTGGATTTGTTGCTTGGGGCCAAACAGATCTGGGATATGAACTTCATGCTTTGCGCAGATGTCCAACATAAAGAAGAGCTCCATCCACAACCAGCAACAGATTATCTGGAGGGTTTGGTTTCCCCAGAGCATCTGGATCTTCCAAGCCCAGACACTCGTATGGGCATTTTGGTGCTTTGCAGTTCGGGCTTTGGAGGAGCTGGGATCAATCACTTTGTACCGGCATTTTGTGCTGAAGAACTAGGAGATGAAGATTTTGAGAAACTAGCAGCCGCATGGACAGAACGCCACCAGAAACACCTGAGCTATCTCAAAACAGCCATCAAGAAAGCCTCGAACAAGCTGCAGCGCACAAAGCTGAGATTCGGGGATGGCTCTGAGAATGTGGAACTGGCGCTGGTAGAGCTCGCTTCATTGGAGGGTGAATGGACCCAGGCAGCTCAGTGGCATGATTTCCAGAAAAAATGTCACAGATCCAAGTTGCATGCGATAGAAGTTCCGGCAGATGGGAATTGCATGCTGTGGAGCGTGAAATGTCTGGTCGAGGATGATATACATGGTCTCAAGTGTGACGCAGACAGCCAAGAGCATGTGGCAGTGATTAGAAAATGGAGATCGAAGTTGGCAGCAAGATGGACAGAGGTGAGAAACTCCGACAGTTGGCAACTTCTCTATGAGCAAATGTATGTAGCTTCAGACGCACAGGTGCGTTTTGCTGAGGCTTCTGGTGAGCCTGCCGGAGAACCTTCAGTGAAAAGGGAACTTTCGACTCCACCACGGCAAGCTCGACGAGATCCTGGAGATGTTTCCAAATCCACTCCGGAGGAAAAGAAGCAGAAGAAGCCCAAACCTGGAGATGTTCCCAAAGAACATGGAAATGCTCCCAAAGCCAGTCAAGAGGAAAAGAAGCAGACGAGGCCCCAACGGATCGCCAGCACTCGCACGGCCCCTGGGTTTTCGTCCCCTGTCATCAACCAGAAATTTGCAAAAAAGACTTCAGCAGGGCGGAAGAAGCAGAAGAAGCAGAAGAAGTGCAAGGCAAACATTGATGAGAACGGTGAAGCGGGTGAACAAGTCGAGGGCGAGGATGACATTGAGGATGAGATTGACGTTGATGTTGCAGAGACCAAGGGTCTTGATGAGAAAGAGGGGGCAGGTCGTCGACCTCGCAAGCCACGTGGCAGGGCTGCTCGAAGGAAAGTCACGGACAGAGATGTCAAGTTGACGGCATTGAAAAGATACATGGCAAAGATGAAGATCACGTACTATGACTGGCAGACTGAACACTGGAGGCAAGATTGGGGGATTCAGAATTCAGAAGGTATGGGACTTCAAACCAAATCATATAGTCACAGACCTCCAACACATAGATTTCATAGAAGTCCCAGTCTCTACAGCTGATTCATGTTTTTAAGATGTTTTAAGATGTCTTAAGCAGGCAGAGTGATTTCTTTTGAATGGAGCTAGCTGCTACATGTCATTTTATAGAGTGGCAAATCTGTCAAGTTAGCATCATTTTGCAACACTTTGTCTTGCAGGCTGGCTGGATGCAGGAAAGCTACGGGCTGTCCGGTCGGCAAATACACAGAGCTGCAGGACTTTCTGGTGGGGGATCCAGCGAAGTGGCAGGAAGTGGAGTGCAAGGCTTGCCGGTCACTGCTGGCGTCAGCCGGTTTTGATGCAGAGATGGCTGAGAAATCTATGGAGTTTGCCTTGCAAGGCAACCAGAACATAGCTCCAGACTCAGCCGGGGTTGAGCCGCAAGAGGAGCCACAGCAGCAGCACGCAGAGGAGGAACAAGAATCCGATGCAGAGGTAGACAATGCACTTGCTTTCCACGCCCTGGTTACGAGCATTGATGCTCACCTTGAGGCCAGGTGTGTCTGCGTGGTGAGGTTGGTTTCACAATAAGTACGTCCAGGATCCAACAGAAGTTTGTCACATTTTTTCATGATCAAATGGTTTCCCCCAAAGGTTGCAACACCTGGCAGGAGACAAAAATGATACAATAGGATGCAATAGGATACAATAGGTGTGAGGTTGCATAGTACATCAAAGCACTATAATATATTATAATTTACTGTATGATAATGTATGATATAAATTATCAGACTGTGGAGGTTGCACCCATCCATTTTATAGACTTTGAACGTCAAACCGATACGTTTGCTGATGTTTGCTGAGATACATTTGGCTTGCCGGCAGGTGATTCCCAGCTACGGCCACAAGCAGCAAATTCCAGTGAGGTGCACGATCTGTACTTCCAGGAAGCAGCCCATGGGAAAAGTCATTGATGCAGTGTCCAGAGCCAGAAAGGACTGCCGACGGTATCTCCAGCAACATGTCGACACGATGACTCACCAGGGAGCTTTGTCAGCAATAGAAGCCAAGCGTCGCGCGCCGCCAGCACCTCCGAAGCAGGTGAAGTGCCAAGGCATTGTGATCCCAAAGGAGCCAGAGGAGTCCGAGGTGGTCACCAAGCTGCATGCCATATCCCACCATTTGTTCTTGTGGATTCACTGGCTTCCAAAAGATCCACAGTTCCTGCAGCATAGCTACACGACGAGCCATCAAGGAAGGAGCATGACTATCCGTCATGGAAATTGCACACAGCTATGTGAACACAATCATCATGCGTGCGCTGAATGCACAAAGCTCTTGCATAGCCACAGCATCAGGCGTACCCTTGTGAAATTTGCCAAAAAGAAGTTCGCTGCTGAGAAGCTTTTTGCCATGATGTACCTGTCCGCTGAGAAAGAGAAGGAAGTTGTCGAGAAGATGAAGGCAGACACTTTCTATAAGACCAATCCCACCCCCTTTGACAACGTGATGAAACTCAATCTGCTGCAGTTGAGGAATTGGGTCAACTCTACCTTCCTTTGCCATCACAAGGATGTCCGAAGCGACCCTGAGCAGAGCTTCATTGACACGGTGGTCATGCCTTGTGTTCAGGTAAACGTGTCTACAGCTCTCAAAGTCAAACCTGGACTTCTGCAATGTGTGCAGGTGTTTGAGAATGCCTTGGAGGACGGCTGCACTTCCATCATGGACAAGATCAACATTCACATTGCCAAAGCTTCGATCGAGGGAAAGCTTGCCAGGCACCCAATGATTCAGGGGCTCACTTTGTCTTGCCTCAAGTTGCTAGACAGGCAGGAACAAGGCAAAGATCAGAGAGGCCGCAATGCAGCTGGATCAATACATGGAGAAGACATTGCGCAAGAGATGGTGCAACAAGCTGGCGCCACGCTTGCCATCATGGGCTGCAACTCCGAGATGCTAAAACGCTTTGGAGTGAGCCGCTGGGTCAAAAAGCGACTTTCGGACATGGAGGAGCTGGGCTTGCCGACTCCCATGCTTGCCCTCAACGACAAGAAGCTCATCGAGCACAATATGCACATGATCGAACAGCGGCTGTCCGTGACTACGGGCAAGGAAGGGTGTAACTTGGTTCACTTCAGAGCCCTCCTGATAAATGAAGGATTTTCAAGTCTTCCTTTCTCATGGCATTCGACTGTTAGGCCGTTGGGCTCACTTGAGCACTTGAAAATCATTGTTCGAAGATATTCTGAGAACATAGATTGTATTGTATGAGTGTTCCAGGGCTGAACACTGTCATTTTATAGAACTTGATGACATCACTAACCAGTGAAAACCAATGTCATCATCCATTGAATTCCATTGATTTTTTCTGTTCTCATGGCATCCAATTGCTCTGTTTACTTGAGAGCGATTGAGATCCATCGTTCGAAGATGTCCTGAGAACATAGATTGTATATGATTGTATTGTATGAATGTTCCAGTGCTGAGCATTGCCATTTCATAGAACTTGATGACATCATCAAAACATATTAAAACACCGGCGTTTTATAGAATTGCATGAAACCATTAGAAGATATTATAAAAGCCAGTGAAAACATATGAAAGCCAATGTCAACACCCAGGTAGGTTCATAGCTGCATTTGATGCCACCTACTTGCTGCAGATCAGCACCCAATTTCACGACAAAAAGAATGACAAGGTGAACTTGGTGGGAGGCGCATGGAGACCGCTGAAGGATCAGAATTGCAGCGTTGAGGTTGTTGAGGATCTCGAGATTGCAAACATCACACCTGCAACTGACATGTTCCTTGTTTCAGCTCAGATTCAAAATTTAGATCACTACCCGTCAATGATGACTGCAATATGATACACTATGCACATGGCCGCACATGGTTCTGTTGAATTTTGATGAATGTTCGTCAAAACTTGAGTAAGGTTGGCGTTCTTGTGTTGGGATCCTGGTGCACAGCGGCAGCTTGCGCTGCCCGCGGCAGAGATGCCGGTGAACATTGGGGAGGTTGACTCCAAGTTCATGGTGCAGACCGTGGATTTGTTCATGGAAAGCGCTCATGACTTTGTTCGCGTCCTTTGCTTCGATGCCCATGGAAGCCACCAGTCGATCAGGAGAATCATGTTTGGCCATCCCGAAGAGCGTGATCGAACTGTTTTGTTTCTGGGATGATGTCAGATCATGTGAGTTTGTGCGATGTATTTCTTGTTAAAGGCAACATCTTTTATACAAATCTTGCCCTCATGTTAGGTCTGTTAGGTCATTTTATTGATGTTTATTGTATGTCGTTTGCCTTAAGTATGCTTTTCTTTTTTTGATGGCCTTCCACATTCCATTGGCAGAGTCTCCTCGTGTCCTCAGGTCATCCTTTGAGTCGAAGTTCTTCAGCGAACTGAAATTTCAACCCGTGCCGGACCACAATCTTCCACGCCTTCCAGTTAAATTGGCAACCTTCAAGGGTCGGCATTACTACTGCCTTCCAGGACCATGTGCCTGGACTCAGATACGTCATGACAAGATTTTCTTTTCAAGTTTTTTTGCTGAACCATATCATGTGTCACAATATATGTGTGAATTGAAAACCCTCCTGACAGATGACTTTCAAGGGTTCTCTTCTCATGGCATTCAACTGCTCGGTTCACTTGAGAGCGATTGAGATCCATTGTTTGAAGATGTCCTGAGAAAATAGATTGTATTGTATGAATGTTCCAGTGCTGAGCATTGTCATTTCATAGAACTTGATGACATCAGCCATGTGCTGTCACAGTGTACCACTGGATACCACTGGTAGGACTTGGGCCAACACTTTGATGACATCACCGAAAGCAAGTGAAAATTAATGTCATCAACTGCTTGTAGCTCAGGCCACGCCTCCAAAAATTCAGCAGGCCAGGCTATGAGCGCCATTCGAACGATCCACTGTGGTCGTTATTGGGTGGATCTCAGCGGAACTTTGCTCTGCGGCATGCCAAAATCGGCATACAGCCGCGACGACAATCAGTCAGATTGTCTCTCAGCGCTCTTGGCAAATCCCTGGTTCTACGTGGGGACATCTGCAGGAAACATGTCCATGATCTCCGTTCCATGGATGAACCGAGGAAGCCTGCTTTGGTCACTTTCAACTGCCCTGGTCTTCAGCCCCATGCTGCACAAAGCCCTCTCGCTGGCTCAGAGGTTGGAGGTCTCCGTGTCAGGATACATCCTTTTGGATTTGTGGCAGCTGCTGGGAGCAAAGTTGGAAGCCGAGCGCGGCGCTTTTGTGGGCAGCTTGTCGATGGCTCGGGAAACAGTGGGCAACCTGCAAAATCTCACACTGTCATTGGTGACTATGGCAACCAGCAAGCCAGCCACCCGCCTGGATATGGAGTTGGTGGGACCCCACAGTATATTTGTAGTATCCCTGGAATCTTTAGAACATGTGCTGTTCTGACACGTTCTGAGCTCATGGGAAGCCCCTGCTCCTATAAATTCTACAGTTGTGACCCCCTTGAGCTACATGAAAGCAACAGCTTTGCCACAGGACGATTGGTGCCCTTGGCAGTATGGCTCGGCCCGCTGCTCAGAGCTTACCATAGAGCAGATGTTCGGCAGATTGCGGCGATCCCAATCCAACGCTCAGCTCTCAGCAATGCAATTTTGGGATGCGTCCCAAAAGGAGATGGCCGCTGCATCCCAGAAACTTTTCCAGGAGAATGACAAGTTGAAAGAGATCGCAAAGGAGCCACCGCTCAGCGAGGGGCAGTTTCTGGCCTTGACATGTCTTCACTTCCCGACGCATTAACATGCATTAAGTTGACTTGATTTGCACTTATGCAACCTTATTCCATCTCATAACATCTGATACCGTCTTATACCAACTTTTTACTGCTCTTAGAATGTTTGAGAATCCCTGCGGTATCTTGCTGCATCTGAGTAGCATTACACAAAAATTACATAAAATTACCATGGTATCTCAATGTATCTCATAGCTGCTTTGGATTCCGGCAATGCCTTGTTGATTCATGAGAAAGCTGCTGTTCAAGATGTTTTTCTTTTCCCTTGATGTCACAAGGTTCCGCGAGTGCTGTGGGCGTGCCTATTCTTCGGCTGTGAAGTTAGCTTCATTTGCCGCGGGTGTCACAGAGGCATCGCTTCGGCAGTACTATGAGGACAGCGTCCAATCAGGTTGGTTCGACAGTGGTGTTGGGCATGTCATGGACTTTGAAAACGATTCGGATGATGAGGAAGAGGCTGCAGAAGCCCGTGATTTGCCACTGGGCATTGACACATTGGTTTTGAATATTTTTGATGTTCTGGTTTTCGAACAAACATCTTTAAAATGGATAAACAATGATAAACATGGGTTCATGATTGGTAGCTGATATGTGTATGGTATCATATGGATTCATATGGTATCATATGGTTTCTGTTTGCTGGACATCATGCCAGAGTCTATGAAATGATGAGTTATGACCCCTAAGTTGACATTTTTTTAACCCACCTGTTGCACGGTTGGTATTTATTAAATTAAAGATTCTACATATTCTACATGATTTTAGAATATATTAGAGTGGTTTCTGTTTGCCGGGCCTCTTCATGACAGAATCTTTGAAACGGTGAACTTGGACCCCTTTCAGGAAATCCGTTGACCTCTTGAGACATGCTTTGCAAGACATGTCGCAAATTGCTGCTGCTTCTGATGAGGGACCTGAGGGGCAACCTTCTGAGATTGTGCATGTACCTCTGGAGCATGGCGACCACACGGTGGAGCTGAAGCGTTTGTCTGAGGAAGACAAGGCCGATGTCTCAGATCTTCTACATCCCGATGAGGAACACGCTCCCAAGGACAGGCTTCCAGGAACGCTGGATTCAGCTATGTGCCTTGGCCGAGCCTGTAGCATCTTGTAGCTTCACTTATTTCACTTCTCTTTGGCTACGCAGCTATAGCTCCTATGAAATGAATAGCTTGAGGCATGCAGAGCGCACAGAATAACAGGATTTCTTGAAAATGTATCAAAAATAAACTGCACAATTGGAACCAGTTTGCTTGAGTGAGCAAGGTCATGCGGGGGCGATCGCTGGAACGCCCTATGGCGCCTCAACGTTTACTTGCGCAGTGCTCCCCACGGATGTGACTCCCAGTGGGTGAAAAATCCACGCGCAAATCGGTCTCGGGCTTTGAACTGGTATCAAAAGAACTGTCACTTGCTGAAGGCGAAGGGCAGTTGATTGATGTTGCATGCAAACGCTAGGAAACACTTGCACACACAATGAAACAGATTGGATTGCACTGGGTTGGGCGCGGTTTCAATGTTAAAGAATCATCGAGAGTCAATAAAATGCAATGTCCAAACCCCATAGATGTAAATGGATTACTTTTTCATACGTTTTCCATCGTTTTCCTTTGGAAACTGTGCCATGTGAACCAAATAAATTTCTGGAGGCCAAGCAGTTGAAGCACACAGATTGTCGTGACAGAGTTCGGGCTGGAAGGCTGGAGCGCTGGTATCAACAGGGCACAAAGTTGAGAAGTGCCTTTACGACTCCCTTGTCTCAGCCCAACACCATCCAGTGACTCAGGTTGCACTGGTCTTGCTCTGATGTTGGATTTTGAAAATTTGGCATGATTTAGATTTATTTAGATTGTTTTAGTATGTTTCAGTGACGTTCAGGATCGTTTTGGATCGTTTTTGTTGCCTAGGTTGGTTTTCATTGCTGAGCTGGGTTTCATACAGCGACTGTGGGGTGGCATGTGGGGAAAGGGTTGGTGTTTTTTTTGTGTGCCGCCGGGGCTCAGTTAAAGATCGAGGTCAGGCAACGTTGTGCTCTACGTAAGCGAGGATCAGGCAATCCTCATTGGATTGGTGCTGACTATCTGGCGCATTGGGAAGAAGAGAAAACCAATGCCAGGGGCGTGTTTGGTTGAAGCATGCTACTGTTTCCGTGTGGCAGAACTGGCCCCAAAGGAGGACAGAGGTTCGTCGTCGATTGTGATCTGCAATGATGAAACATGACGATTCCAACAAAGTCTTGTCGGTTTTGTTTGCTTGACATAGTTTGTATCGTTCTTTGTTTATATAACATTATTTTAAAGACAGGTAAAACCATATAAAGATGATCATGCAGGATTCCACAGGAAATTGCGTGATATAACATGATATAACATGATATTTGAGATGCTCGGGATTAATGATTTCATAGACAGAAAATTTTCGATCCCGTGCAGGACATGCCTCGAACATTTGAGGCTTCGGACGCCAGCATGGTTCGGATCATTCCTTTGGATGCTCTGGTGACGGTGTTGGATTGCGAAGAGTGCACCTTGGCATCATACATACATCCAATCAATGCAATGCAAACATTTCCAAATATGTTCAGGATATCGAACCTGAGACCTCAATGTCCATCATTTTATTTGGGTTAGACTTGGACTTGATTTTTCTTGTAGACGCATGTTCTTGTTCTTCTGTGCTTCACAGATCGCCTACCTTGATGCGCATGATGCTGCCAGACTTCGGCACACTGGAATCAAAAGGTCATGTAGCAAGTTTGCGCCTGTTTTGTCGCGCCCTAGTGACAGAATAATTGAACATCAGACCTTGACACTGGTCAATTTATTGAACCTGCATCCACTCCCCTGGCCCTTAGTCTTGAGGCAACCTGCCAGCTCACGAGCTCATTGACCGGTGCGTGCTCACACTCAGTGAGGATTCCATGAAATCTGTCGACGAGGCGAAAGAGAGGACAGCCGATGGTTGGAGATGCAGCTTCACATCCCAGGACATGCCTCTTGCGAATGCCAAAGAGAAAGGGAAAACTCGCAAGAGGAGGGCAAGATGGTTTGCCAAGCCACGCCTCGCAAAAAAAGCACTCGCAAAAGCGAAGGCGGCATCAAAGAAGGTCAAGAAGAAAGTCAAAAAGCAGAAGTCGAAGAAGGGAACTTCATCCAACGAGAAGAAGTTGGAGCCAATTGCAGAGAATTTTGGACGTTCCAACCAAGGTCGGAGATTGATCAAGCAGCAAATGGTAGAAGTGCTGGATTTGGATGTGACCAAATTCCCGGACAAACCAGCGTTCGATGCGGACTCCGGCAAGTGCAGATTGAAGATTCCTGCCGCTGAGGGGCAAACCTGGACGACAGTGGTGCTCAAGTCGCCAGTGTTCTTTGAGCAGGAGTATGCCAAACGAGACAGAGCGCAATATGGTAAGTCAGTGGCATTGCACTTCCAGACCTTGAAGAAGCAACTGAATGATCAGCAAAGAGGGCCTTGGTTGAAGCTCCTGAAAGCTATGTGCGAGATGCCAGATGTGACGGCTTAATTCAAGCTGCACTGCTACTGCACCTACTCTGATGTACATTCCAATAATTGGTGCGGCTTGGCTTCATGACGCTTGATGTGCGTCTTGATTGTTTGGCAAGACGTTTCCAGTCACCATGTGAGGCCATTTTGGTAATGGACCATTGTGTTTCATGCACCTTAGACCTTGGAACTCCTCATTTTATTGATTTCAAAAGGTTCCATTCTATTCCATTCTCGCTTTTGGGCTCGTGATTTCGAGATGAAGTCGTCCTTGAACAAGGCACTCTGGACCTCTGGGGTCTTGGGTTTGCATGGTGACTGGTGAGTTTATCGCTTGATTTGGAAACATTTGAATCCCTGGGTTCGTTTGCCGTCACCATGCATGGCTATCAGGAGTACGCTTCACGTTGTTTCATGAATCTTGGACCTAGGAACTTGTCATTTTATTGATTCCCAAGCTTTCCATTCTTGTTTCTATCATTTTTTTGGGTTCGTGATTTCGAGATGAAGCCGTTCTTGAGCAAGCCACTCTGGACCTCTGGGGTTGGGTTTGCATCGTGACTGGTGAGTTTAGCGCGTGATTTCGAAACAGGTGAACCCCTGGATTCGTTTGCAGCCACCATGCATGGCCATCAGGAGAATGGTTCATGGTATTTTACACCTTGGCACTTGTCATTTTACACCTTGTCATTCTTGCTTTAATATGATTTAATATGAATGACTGTTAGTGATGTCGAGATGAAGTCGGCCTTGAGCAAGCAACTCAGGACCTCTGGGGTCTTGGGTTTGCATGGTGGCTGGTCGTTTTATGTGGCAAATAACTTGGACACGCGTGAATCTCTGGATTCGTTTGCGGTCACCATGCACGGCCATCTTGATATATCATGATATGTCCTGATAATTCCTGAATATTTCTTATACATTTTAATACCTTTTATGGGTGTCAGACCTCGCAACTTGCCATTTTTTGAGTCCAAGCAGGTTGCATTCTTGTGTTTCGATCTGTGGTCAACCCATCTACATCCATCTAGTCCTTTCATCGGTTTTCCTGGAATGTCCTGTGATGACGTTTTCCTAAGTTTTGTAATATTGCTGGGCGTGTGTCATGTTGAGAAGCTGGCATGGTGACAGTCCGTGGCATTACGATGCACTAGGATCCTGTAGGACTTGTCAATGTGGGTATGGCTGATGCTGTGGGGCGAGCTGGCCAAAGGCAGAAGAGACGCCACGAAGCACAAAATGCGAGAGAAAAAGAAACACAGTGTTCCTGATGTCGCCAGGGTGGATTCAGCATGGCAAGAGCATGCGGGAACTTGGTTTTGTATACATGTTGATCTATCAGAAACATTCAGAAATCCCCACGGAAATCCGTACGGAAGGCATGATAGGCAACAATATCATCCGTACGGATTGCCATATGATCAGAATATTTTGCACATCTATGGGTCAAACCATAGATTTTATGGAAATAGCTTTGGGCTAAGGCATTAGCATTTTATTCCTAAAGGGGTCATGGCCAGCCGTTTTATACCAATAGAATGGGGTGTATTGACCCCCTCCTGGGTATTGTAAGGAGTATATATAATATAATATAATATAAACTAATAAATTTTAAAATAAAATAAAATAATATAATATAATATAATATATATTATATATACGATCATATTGATTATATACATAAATATAAATAGATTATATATATATATATAGATATAATATTCATTATGTGTATATACATATATATGCATATTTTGATATATATATATATATGTATAATATAATACACTGTACACATGACTTCGAATGATGAATGAGAAAGCGTGAGAAAGGACGCGTGCTTGAATTGGAGCTCCCCCCCTGATGTTTTTTATTGTGGTTGCATTAGGCTTGCTGTTGATGGAAGAAACGAACCTGGCCCAATGATTAGAAGGATGTTAATTTATGACTGTATATAGATAAAACTGAAGGCATATGGTAAATATATGCAAACACTACATACATACATACATACATACATACATACATACATACATACCATACATACCATACATACCATACATACCATACATACCATACATACCATACATACATACATACATACATACATACATACATACATGTGATGTTTTGCAAGTACACCCCCTCACGTAGACCTTCCACCTGTTGTTCATTACAGGTGCCTGGTTGTCCATCAACAGACATCTCCAGTTGAACGCTGCGAGAAAAACTTTGCAGCTCAGCTTGTCTGGGTCATCCTGAGCCCAAAACAGGGCAAGGTGGTGACAAAAAGTGGCAGGATGGGTTGGCTTCAGTAAAGGGGATGGTTTGGGCTTGGAATCCACAGATTTTTGAGGACCGCGCGCCCCCTGAAATCTGCGGAGTAAGGGCTTTAACTCCCCTCATGAGGCGGGAAGATGGTTGGACGATGTTTCTCGGCTGGGCTGTGGCGATTTTGACTGTTCCATGTTGACTGTGAGATGTTGTGACGCTACAGGGGTCCCCATGGGTACCCTGCTTCCAGGACAACTTTGGCGACACCGCCCTGCACATGGCAGCGCGTTCCAACAGTTTGGCAGTTGTCACGGAGTTGTTAGAGCCGCCCGGCGTCGCTACGACCAGGAGTTGAATGCGAATCGTGGGGGATATGGGGATACTACTGGCAATGGCAACCAACAAAAGGTGAGCAACAAGGGTGGAGATACATCCCAGCTGTATCCAGCTGCTTGGAAGCAGAATTCTTGGGTTCCAAAGATCCCCCTCTCAGTCACAGATGACCAAGGCATGGCGCAGACCCGTTGCGCAGCAATGCCTTTGGCAAGATGCCCTTTGCCGTGGCCGGGTCCCTCAGTGCGGGGCCTGGGACCTCTAGAGTTGGCCAGGAACGCTGCTTCAGCTGTTTCGGTGTGTTCAGACAGCAGCCCACAAAGTACTAGTGGATTTAGTTGGTCCATGTTGGTCCCCAAGCCTGGGAATCAGTTTCACATGTTTGTTGGTAGTTTCGTTCGTTGTTTTGTTGAATCAGTACTGATTTCCTTGTTGGGAGTTTCACATGTTTGTTGGTCAGAGTCGCAACTACTTGATGGCAGCAATTCTTTGTTGATCTCACTTTGATTGTGGATGCCATTTTTCATCATATCCCTAAGTGAGCCTAAAGCCATGTTTGTTGGTGATATCCGTCATCAACTCCAGATGAGATTGGTGCAACTGTTGTTTATGTTATTGATTGGAGATCTCCCTAGGTTCAGTGCCATTCCCAAAATAGTAGAGAGACATTTGCACACTCAAAAACTGACACAGAACCACAAACAAGTGGGTTTTTCCCTTGTGGGAATCGGAAATGGCCAGTTCATTTTGGGGGCCCCATGGAAGTTTAAACACGTATAGCCCAGTCCTTTGCGGAAACTGGGTTTCAGATTTTGACCCCCATTTTTCCGCAGATCCTCTTGCACTGGGAAAATGCTTCTGAATTAAAAACACACACACACATATATATATAATATACATATGACACAGAAGGACAACAGGTAGCTATTTATTCATTTACACAAAACACATTACATATTTGGCCCCATTGTGCCGATCCGAATTTGTTGAGATCCCCATTAATTCACCCCCAAACATCTAAGAATCTTTGACACACACACACACTATATATATATATATATATATGTGTGTGTACACATATATACTCACAGATATATATATACTCATATACTTATTTGTATGTTATGTGTATATATATGCATATATATACATACGCACACGCACCAACATATATATATAAATAGTTAAACAATGAAACATATACATATATCAATATAAATAAATGAACAAGCACAAAAATAACTATAAATAGATAAATAGATAAATAGATAAATAGATAAATAGATAAAATGAATCAAACATAAATAGATAAATAGAAATAGATAAACACTGTAAACAAATGAATAAGTAAATAAATCAGTAAATAAGCAAATAAATACATATGTAATCATATGTAACTGTATATATCATATATCCCCGTTATTTGGGTAGCTTCCCACTCTTTGACAGTGGAATTCCCATCGCAAAGGCCGTGGATCGTTCGGTTGCCCAAGTCCTCCGGGAGGCAATGAAGAAGTGAACGCCCACGTCAACCGGAGCCGAACACAAGAAAGACTCGGCGGCGTGGCAGTCGAGATCAGTTGAGCAGTGGCCCAAATGGTTTCCGCTTTTCTGGGTCAAGATGGTCAATTTTAGACGCGCGTAGATGGATATCTTTTTGTTGTAAAGAATGTATCTCACTAAATCCACCAAGAAGTGGCATTTTTGAGGGGAATCTAAGGCCAGACTAGCCAAGCTCTGTGTTGAAGGTCGAATTTAGCCAGTCTGCGAATTCAATCACTGGCTGGATGATGGAAAAAGCAGTGAACCAAGAAGTTTTTTCCGGGATTGAGTCTGACATCGCCGTTGTGTACCTGACACGCCGATCCGATGGGCCTTGCAGCCGTGACCTTTCGGGTCTCCGGCCTCCCCCTGATGGGCAGTCGTAGGCTGTCCAGGCGAACCCACACGCGACCTATGATGTGTGTTGCGGATGGTCATACGTTGTGTTATTAGATTTATTAGGGATTTGACCCAGACCCATTGACCTATTTGTGGAAAAACTCCTCTCCCTAGAACCAACCTGGAACTCTCCCCATTCCTTTGACGGTGCCTGGCCATGCGACCACAGATTGCTAGTGTCAAATGATGATTGACATTTCGAGGACTTGTTCACACCCAAGTTCAAGACTCTGGATATGAGTTTGATTCAGTTTGATCCAAAGCATCCATTTACGGAACCGAAAGGGCTGAAATGCACGAAGGTTGAAACTTTGCTATAGCCCCAACTGAACTTACCCTCCCAATAATCCGTTGTTTACATATGTTTTTCCAGAGGCCCAACTTGCTACAGTGCCCGGGGGAAGGCATTCCGCTGCAAGCCAAATCATGAATTCAACGTTATGGGATGAAACAGCTGGCTCCATCTCCATAATTAAATCTGGTGATGCAACGAGTTTCGAACAATGGCTCTGGCTCCCGGACAAATCCGATCTGCCAAGTGGTGCTTTCCTATTGGGGTCTACAGAGGAAAGATCACGGAAGGTTGGGACAGCAGCCAAGAATGGACTCAACTCACCATGATTGCAGAAGCAGATGTGCAGCTCCACTCAAGCTGCTTGGAGTTTGCTCGCAGCATCCCTTGCCAGTTTTGCTGTTTGGCGGCTATTCAGCTTTGAAGGGATTACCCACGATGGTAGCAACATGTAGAAACAAATCTCAGCTAGGAAAGCAGGTGTCGCCCCTGAGTTATGCCCAGGCCAACTTCCATTAAAACATCCAGCATCAATGTATCCCAAGCAAATTCTGAAATCCTGAAACTCAGATCCGTTTCCTCAGTTTCCTCTCCCCAAAAACGAGAAAACCGCTGAATAACCTCGAAACTTTCAGACCTCACCGCTGGCGCAATCGGCGCACGAAATTTGTCCTTGTTGAGTGCCACCGTCCGCGGCCCCGAGGGCAGCGTCCCAGCTCCGGCGCAGTGAGGGCATCGTAGTTCTGCTGAACATGGCACTGCTTGAGATTTGCTGAGGACTCCTGGGCCTCCAAAATCCTCCAAATCTGAGTGATGTACTGGATGTGTTGGATGTGACATGATGTGACAATGTCACCTTTTGTGAAAAACCTCGAAGATGTCTTGAAAAATAGGTTTCGATAGGTTTCGGCAAATTCTAGCGACCTAGCAATGGCCGACTGAGCCCAGAAGCGACTGACATATGTAATGGTTATATAGTGGAGAACCATCAAGGAAGCAAAGAGCAGGTTAACGTTGTAGGTTTTTGAATGTAAGGTCTTGATATATGTATACATTATACATGCATATACTATATAAATCTATATAATATTGTTTTGTATTATGTTGTATTGTATTGTATTGTATTGTATTGTATTATATTTCCCTCTCTCTCTCTCTCCTTTTCTCTCAAACACACACGCACCTACACATATATATATATATGTATGTATGTATGTATGTATGTATGTATGTATGTATGTATGTATGTAACATATATGTATATATATATATATATATTATATGCATATGTATATGTAAATGTGTATATATATATAGACACAGAAAGGAACGCCGTTACATTGTTTTGGGAAATTAAGCAAAAACATCTTTGGTGAACATATTCGCTAATGCTAATTGCATGCTGGTTCTCTAAGTCTATTTGATCTATTGTGTGTTATCCGCCTTGTGCCCTGAGGGACAGCCAGAAGTGCAATGCCTGGACTCAACATTTCCTTCCACAGCGTTCCGCGCTCTCTCTCTCTCTCTCTCTATAGCACACACATATTGATGGTTGATGGATAATCAATGGATAATCATTAATTAATGATGGTTAATGATGGTTAATATCAACAAACAGTTTCAGAACTGCTTTGACCAACGCTGATGCGGTAGGCCTACTAGAGGTCCAAAAAAATGTTGTGGAGGATGAACCTCCAGGGGATGAAGATGGACGAATGTTTCATCCCATTTCAAACTTGAGAGCCGGTTGCAATATCATCAAATCATCGGACACGTATAATCACACACACAAATAGACACACACAGATAATATATATATATATACACATGCATACACATGTACGTAATTTCATGTAATTTCTATGAATTATATTCTGCCAGCAATGGGTGAAAGAAACCTTTGGCGAAAGGTGACCTTAACGCGATTGCGTTTTGGAGTCCAGGATCCCAGTGAGTTCAAGTCTTGAGGATCCAGTCGTTTGCTCAGCAAAAACGAGGGAGCGGCCACACTTTTTGTGGGTCCAAGTGGCAAGAGCTCAGCGTTCATATCGGATACTTGGAGAAATTTGGAGAAGCATCCCACTTAGCTTATTCCTAAACCTGGTTCAACAGATTTAATCACCGTTAAACAAAATGAATCCCCGAAGTATCCCTGAGTCGATTATCCCGTTTATCACTGGATAACCCCAGTTCCCACCACCAACGATTCCGGGATTCCCAGGTCACATAGGACATAGGTCCCCTGCTCGCAAGGCCGCAGGGCTCGGCTGTCCGACCTGAATATCCCACGTTTGGGCGCTTGGAAACGTTCTACTCCAACCTGGAGTCGGGAGAGGTGATACTCCCAAGGTATCTTCACGTATTCTTCCTCTCGGCCACGTCCGTGTTAAAAGTCGAATCATGAAATAGTGGAAACAGATGGAAATATTCAATGAGATGTTGCTTCTCTCCCCCTTTTGGACACCTGTGATTGCTGGTTGGTAATCCCAAGAACATCAGATTTGCAGTTGCAGGCCCTCCCGGTACAACAGCCAGTGGCTGGAATCGCTTCAACATTTCTGGCTCAAGAATCATCATGGCCTACATTGAAAAGCATGATGAAAGCGCATCACAACAGCTAGGCCAACTTCACAAATGCCTTCAGCCCTGTTTTAGCTTCAGATTTCCATGGGATGCGGCGCGACACGCTGAAGGATTTTACCAGGATGGATTTTCAGAGCCAACTTCCCATCCATCCTTGGCATCGGAGGTGGAAAGCCCCAGCTCAGTGCTGCGCCATGTCGCGGCTGGGTCGGAGTTGGAGGAGGCGGTCCCCTTGGGAGATCTCATGATTGGGATATTGGTTGTTGGGGTCAACGTAGTGAGAGCTCTCAGGGAACACAGATTTTCTGGTTATTTGTAGTCTATAAGAAAGAACAAAGATGAATATAAATATCAGTAACTTTTTTGATAGTGTATGTATATATATATTTTTAACATACATACGTATACACACACGTATATATATATATATACACATACACATACTGTATATATATAGTTATATATATATATATCTGTGTGTGTGTCTATCTCTGCACCCAATTCTCTGACCCATCCCCCGTTGATTTAAGGATACCCAAAACCTGCTTCTGGCTTTTGGTTCACACTATGGGCCTTCAGCTGCTGTGTTTTAGGATGTTTTATCCGAATGATATGGCCGTCAATGATCATGATGGCAGCTAACCCCTGTCAACATATCCAAAAATCTTTTGAATAGAAGACTCCCTTCTCTTTCCAACATAATATTCCAAAGAATCCTTCCTTTTTTGCCGCATGTTGAAATCTTCAAGGGCGGTCGCATGACAGGCTCCTGACCCTTGGGCTGTTTGGCCTCTGCCTAGATCTAGAGAAGCCATTCAGCCAGCCGCCGGTTGCTGTGAGGCCCGCTGCATCCCAGTGAAGTAGATAGATTAAACAGGATTAAACACTACTAGGGGTGATGTACTATACAGTATACATACATTGTATATATATAATATATATATATATATACATATGTATATATGTATATATATAATTATATGTACGCATGTATTGGTCTATTGTATCCCTATGACGTATATTTTGTAGAGCACATTTACGTGTCAAAGCCGAATGATCCAGCAGAGTTGTTCCCTTTGCCTGAGCCAGGGATGCAGAGCCAACGGCCAGAAGAAGCAACGATGAGTGGTTTTCCTTCGGCCGCTTGGGAGTTCAGGTTTTTTTTGAGATCGAGAGAGATTGAATTGACAACAATGGAATAAGTTGGTTTTCCTTTTATTAAAGGTGTTTTTTTGTTCCTCTTTGTTTGGACCTTGGACTAGGCGTTGTTGTTTCGAGCATGATGATCGAACCCAGTTAATTCAGCTGATTTTGAGTCGTTTCATTCACCAGCTTCACCTGTTTTCGCAATGTTTCGCAGACATTTTTCCATCCAAACTTTGGATCATTGCATATCAAAATTGACCCACGCATGAATGGATGATACATCCCCTCAACCAACACAGACCTTGAAACAACCTGAAAATCGTCCATTTTGTCTTTCAACTCCCAGGCAATGGCTAGGTCCTAGCCAGGTCTATTTCGTCATGTTGGTTCGGGGGATTGTATACCAAATTTTTCCCAAAATTTCGCAGTACTTTTATGATATTTTATGAGATGTGGGTTTGCCTGAAGATATGGTACTATGTAATTAGAACTGTAATTACTTATTCCACCATTGCTTAATCAGCACTTTCCCTCTTAAAATTGCATAAAAATGCCATAAATTGGGAGCAAAGCCCAGTTTTTTTGCACTCCCATATGTTTGAAGAGTCCAGATGGCCAACGGATTTTTCATGATTTTTCCGCTGAGGCAACTCTGTAATCATCGTCGGAGCCACCGCCGGCGAGGCTTATGAGGTTTACGCCAACTTGCTCCTTGGATCTCCTTAGCACAGCATCGTATGGTGGGGAGATCATGAGTCATGGGATACACTTGGGTAACTTGTTAACCAAAACATGTAAGATGGCTGTGTCCCAAAATCGGGATTTCACCAAGGGATATGGACATACGGGATTTATTGGGATAGATCGTTGACCAGCAAAAAATAATAGGTTTGTCCAAAAAGGGGAAGATTCTCATGGGCTGAAACTCGGAAAGTGAGGCTGGGCCGGCTGGGCATTGCCTCAGGTGTCCTGATAGTTTCACTAGAATTTTGGACATTTGCAGTACCCAATGGACACTTGCATTGGTGTACAACATCATTTTACAATATTTCTCAATATTTTACGATATTTTACCAGTAGTATGTTTCACTACTCATGATTTTTACATAGATGTGTCAACACGATGATGTTCCCAATTTACACGTCAATTTGCTCGCACATCGGGCGAGCAACCAAGGCAGAATCACCCCGAGTGGTCCACCATGTTGTCCCGTGTGGCTTGGTGCAATATCTGCTACAATACATAGTATATCATAGTATAATATATCTATATCTATATTATCTATATCTCTATCTATATCATCTATATCTATATATATATATACATATCTATTATATGGTGGATAGGAAATCAGTCTCCGTGCCCCCCTGCTCTGCTTGTAAACTGATTCGATAGGAACAAGCAAAACTCATGTGCTTCCCGTTTGAAGATGCACGGGCGCTGATTCAAACTCATGTGTAACATGTGTAACATGCGTCAAATTGCATGAGACTGCCGTATCCAAGCTTATGCATTGCATGCCTCAAAGTGCAGTGAACTGCTGTATCCAAACCCCTTCTCTGCTGGGAGCACTCTCAGCACTTCCTACTGACCTAGTACTGCGCGGGCTCCCTCCTGCTTAAGTTCGGAAGTCAAAAGAAATCCGGTGTACTAATTTGAAAAGAACGATCAAACCTATGTGCTGCACATCTGACGATGCAATGAAGCGCCGGAGTCAAAATATGTAAAACTGTGTGGGCTCTCTCTTGCTTAACTTCAGAGGTTCAAAGATATTCGATGTACGAATTCGAAACGAACGATCAAAACTCATGTGCTGCACACCTAAAGATGCACTGAGGCGCCGGATTCATACTCATGTGTAACATGCATCAACTTACATAAGGCTGCCGTATCCAAGCTTATGCGTTGCGTGCCTCGCAGTGCAGTGAACTGCTGTATCCAAACTTAGGCATTGCATGCCACACGGTGTCGTGAACTTCTGGGTCCAAACTCATGTGTTGCACGCCTCAGAGTGCAGTGAACTTCTTCGTGCTTGCTACCTTGAACATGTGATCCCAACAGAACCGCTTAACAAAACATTCCCTTTGATTCAGGGTTCGCCACACACACACACACACACTGGTCTGGTTGTGAGTTCTGAGGTCAAATCCAAACTGGTGAGGTTCGAAGTTAAATCCACGTGGGTGAGGTCCGCAATGGTATGAAGAAACAACAGCTTCATCAACCGATTTGTACCTGAAACAGCCTCGAGGAAAAACAGGTGATCATAACTAAGCCAGCAGGTACGTGAAAACGGCGTCCCCTTTTCACATCACATGGAGTGAAGGCCTTCTTTGGTGCAAGTTTCACTCACTCCTCTGGCACCCCCTGCGTTGAATTCACACACACACACACGTTATATATATATACATAATTATATATATATAACACACACATTTTTTCCTGACAGTTTGGAATGGGTTGACGCAATTTCAAACTGGGCACCTTTGTTGCCAGTCACCTTCGCTCCAGGTGGAGGTTCACAACAACGCTCGTTCCAGCACCTGGTCCCTGCAGGCCAAGTGATGGGGGAGCCGCTACAGTATTAGATATGTTAATATGTTTTATAGTAATCCCATGTAATCCCCAAACATATGCAGAAAAATCATTTACCCGCCGCACTTATCAAAAAATTAGAATGTGTTTCTATATTTTTTCCGAACGTTTGGATCTATCAAGTGGTTGCAAGTCAGAGTCACTGTAATTTTGTCTCATCTCCGTGGGCCGGGCTCCCAATGTAGTGTTGGGTGAAGATGTGAATCGCCTCAAAATAGGTCCAAAATGGTGCAACCATTTTTTTAAAAATGGTGCAGCTTCAAAAACCATTGGCATTCTCTTTTTTGACTTCCAGCTGCTGAAAAGGCCTTGGGTTTCTCCTTATCCTGGACGGCAGATATCACTAGACAGGCGTGGTCCTGATCTTTGGGCTGGGCGCTTGTAGATAAGCACGGGATGTTTCTACTGAGGGGATCATCATGGATCAAAGGTCTGCTACTGAAGTTGCATCAGCCTGCCCCCCCAAGAAGGGACGACTCCTGAAGTGGATGACAGCATGTCGTAGCTGTCATAGCTACAGCGTTACGGTCCAACCACCATACAATCTTTCCAAGATCTTTCAAACCTCAGTTCGCTCCCTAAATATTCACCCACACCCCCAAAAAAAACTCCAAAACTGTGATTGACAGGGGTTTTTGTATGTTTTTGTGCCCCTTGTCAATATATGGGTGGTTTCAACACATGTTTCAACATGATCAAACTATACCAAGGGCTCATCAGCCAGGTCCCCTCGCGATTGATCAGTTGGGAGTCCACCAGCGGCTTGAAGAATGCGGGCGTGGCCTCCTTTTCGCCGCTCATGGTGAAGGGCTCACCCTCCTGCAGCGTTGCAGTGACCTGATGTGTGATGGGAAGCATGGAAGCCTGAGAATTTGTAGGAAAACATAGGGGAAGGATGTGATTTTCCCAAGAGTCCTCAACTGTCAGGGCCTCAAATTCGGGGCTTCGTGGATTCTCCAGTGAAATTTCGAGGCCTCATGACTCGAATCAGATCATCTCGATCCATCGAAAAATCCTACTTGTGGCCACTGCCTTCCCTGGTTGATACCCTCTGGTAATTTAACATAGCTATAAGAAATGGCCATTTATAGTGGAATTTCCCATTAAAAATGGTGATTTTCCATAGTTATATATGTTAGTTTACCGGAGGGTAAGCCATTCTTAGTGGTTGGTCAAGATCCCAAACGACCTGCATCAAGGTGCAGATGAGCATCCGAGCGCCTGGATTTCTAAGGCGCGAGTTTCAACATCCGACTGACGGGGCTGCCTGACGGGCTACAGTACCGGAAATTGATGGAAATTGACCCTGACCGGATCCCATAGCAAAAAAAAGGCACATTTTCTGTAACCACTAAGGGGATTCCAAAACAAACACGGGATGACATGGGATGACATGGGATGACAAGATCTGCCGGTCGTTTTCACCGTTCAGGCGGCTCTTCCAGTCGCGGCGCCTCAGTGCTTTGGCGGCCAGTGCCATCAAGAAGGACTTGGAAGGCTTTCGCCAAGTGGTCCTGGCTCGACGCATGGCCGGTGGGACATGATGGGACATGGTGGGACATGGTGGGACATGGTGGGACGGGAGTCCAGTGACAAGTTTGACAGTCTGAGAGCAAGATTAGTACAGAAGATGATTCAAGATGAATAATTATTATTGATATGGATTCGTTTTTTTATAACTTTGCAGTGGTGTGTCCACATGTTCTTAGTTTTCCATCGAACCTTAGAAATGGATGGAAATCATGGATGATGGTAGATGAGATCTGTGGAGAGGGATGGTCACTTACTTAACAAATGATACAGGCGGGTGATTTTTGAAGTGGTACTATGATGTACTGTATATGGCACTGGAAAATTCTCCTCTAAAGGAATTTTGAATGGGAACGGGCATTTTCCATTGCCATGTTTGGTTACCCGAGGGTGTATGTGTGCAAACCTGTGATGATTTGATTGCAAAGCTGTGTGATTCAGGAGCGACCACCAGCGCACTTGTCGGCGACGTCGCTGTCAAGCTGGCGCCCTTGACGAACCACACCTATAAAGATGGCCTTGGCTCCTGTCAGGCGCAGCGGCGCAGCGCTGGTGTTTTTTTGGTTTGACCATGTTGGACCCATTCCATCCACTGATTCGTCATTTAGTCTTCATTTTCTACTCCACTATTGCCATGTAAAGTGGGGAATGTGCAGAATGCCCCCACCATTTCCAGATGATCCCGATGGGGGTGATTGACGGCCACAGGGGTGAACCTGCAGCCATTTGGCTGAAGGGGCTGGAGATTTCGAGATGACCACTGGCCTCATGGAGCAGAGTACTTGGAAATCACAGCGGCAAAACCTAGTTGGACAACCTGTTTGCGGTCTGCTGCTCGGTTGAACACAACTCTGCCTGGCGGTCTGGAAATGGTCTCCCTTTTCGCAGCCCAGGTAGAAACAACTTAGCACGCCATTCGTGTCCTACCTACATCTACCTACAAACAATGGCGGACCAAAGTTGCAAAAGTCTTGATGAGGTTCCGCAACCTTTTCGAGGCCGTCGTACATGCTCCGCATCTCATTTTGCCAGGAGCTCCTTGCAAAATGACATGCGGAGCATGTATGACGGGCTCGAAAAGCTTGCAGACCTTCCACCATGGTTTCCGGGGAAGTCCAAGGTGTGGAAGATTGGAGCCGCCTGAAGTGTGGATGGAAATGGCTGGACATGACTAACGAATCCGAAGAATTACTAGTGATTCACAGTGATTCATAGTCATAGTGAGTCATTCCAATTCTAAATCTCATTGACCAGAATGCCCCCACCATTTCCAGATGATCCCGATGGGGGTGATTGACGGCCACAGGGGTGAACCTGCAGCCATTTGGCTGAAGGGGCTGGAGATTTCGAGATGACCACTGGCCTCATGGAGCAGAGTACTTGGAAATCACAGCGGCAAAACCTAGTTGGACAACCTGTTTGCGGTCTGCTGCTCGGTTGAACACAACTCTGCCTGGCGGTCTGGAAATGGTGTCCCTTTTCGCAGCCCAGGTAGAAAACACTTAGCACGCCAAAAAGTGTCCTACCTACAAACAATGGCGGACCAAAGTTGCAAATGTCTTGATGAGGTTCCGCAACCTTTTCGAGGCCGTCGTACATGCTCCGCATCTCATTTTGCCAGGAGCTCCTTGCAAAATGACATGCGGAGCATGTATGACGGGCTCGAAAAGCTTGCAGACCTTCCACCATGGTTTCCGGGGAAGTCCAAGGTGTGGAAGATTGGAGCCGCCTGAAGTGTGGATGGAAATGGCTGGACATGACTAACGAATCCGAAGAATTACTAGTGATTCACAGTGATTCATAGTCATAGTGAGTCATTCCAATTCTAAATCTCATTGACCAGAATGCCCCCACCATTTCCAGATGATCCCGATGGGGGTGATTGACGGCCACAGGGGTGAACCTGCAGCCATTTGGCTGAAGGGGCTGGAGATTTCGAGATGACCACTGGCCTCATGGAGCAGAGTACTTGGAAATCACAGCGGCAAAACCTAGTTGGACAACCTGTTTGCGGTCTGCTGCTCGGTTGAACACAACTCTGCCTGGCGGTCTGGAAATGGTGTCCCTTTTCGCAGCCCAGGTAGAAAACACTTAGCACGCCAAAAAGTGTCCTACCTACAAACAATGGCGGACCAAAGTTGCAAATGTCTTGATGAGGTTCCGCAACCTTTTCGAGGCCGGCGTACATGCTCCGCATCTCATTTTGCCAGGAGCTCCTTGCAAAATGACATGCGGAGCATGTATGACGGGCTCGAAAAGGTTGCAGACCTATCAGACCTTAGCCTTAAAGGCACAAACTTAGGATGGGTGCCAGAACCCCATCCTATCCCATCCCACTTTTTATCCCCAGATCATCCACCATGGTTTCCGGGGAAGTCCAAGGTGTGGAAGATTGGAGCCGCCTGAAGTGTGGATGGAAATGGCTGGACATGACTAACGAATCCGAAGAATTACTAGTGATTCATAGTGATTCATAGTCATAGTATGTCATAGTGAGTCATTCCAATTCTAAATCTCATGTGTATTCTTTAATTTCATCCCAGGTTTCATCCTGAATTTCTTGATCTCTGTGGCATAAACAAATGCAGAAAAATGATCAGCCACATGTGTGTGTGCACGGTGGTGACTTGCGTGTGGGGCTGCATCGCAGGATACGAGGCATGGATACAACAATATGGCAGCAAACACATGCAAATACAGCATCTACAGTGTTTGTATATCTCGCACGCGTGTGAGTGCAACTGTGTATATAGTTTCTTGGCAGGCTCATTTGCCTTGATGCCAACATGGGAGATCCAATGGCTTCCAAATTGTTGCACATTTGACAGCGTTTTCAATGTCACCACGGCCAACTCGGCTGCCCGATTCTGGCAATCCGGGCAAAAAGGATGGCAATGGCTTGCAGTTGAGCGAATTCCTGGACTTGTGAAGTTCAAACATGAGTCCTGACAGAGGACAGTCATTGTCCGGACCGGTTTTTGTCTGCTCATTTTCAACATTTTTCAACCATACTCCCTTGGTGAAACCCCACTTTGGTGAAATACATCGCATGGATCCAAGATGTCCATGATCAAACCTTCATTCTGCGAATAAATTCCCAATATTCGTTGGGGATTTTCGTTGCAATACAGTCCTTATTCATCTTATTCTTTCTCTCTCCCCAAGCGATGCACAATCCCAAGTTTCCTCACACCTGTCTTGGCACCAGAGCTTACATTGAAGTAATTGCCAACAAGACAGAACAAGAATTTCTCAGTATTTGAATAGGGATTCTATTTTTCCATATTTTTCCATCCTTTTCTGGGGCTTGTTATTTATTTATTTGCCCAGAGGCAGCGATCCAGAACCAGCTGCATCCCAGGTGCTGGTGGAAGGCAACGGCACTATTGAGATCCAGGTGCGTGGCTTTGGGACCAGCGATTCCACCAAGAAATTGCTGGAGGACGGATGGGGCCATGCATGATGGGCCCATGAAAAATGGAGCACGGGATAAACAGGTAGGAAAAAAGAATAGAAAATATGGTGAAGAGAATCTGATCCAATAACTCAATGGCATATCCTGGAGATGGCAATGAAGAGAGAGAGAGAGAGAGACATGGGTAAAAGATCGGAATTCATAGGTTCGGATTTGAGATGGACCATCAAGATGCTTGGCACCTGGTTGGGTTGTCGCGGCCAACTGTTCACAGTTACAGTAGACAGACACTGTCGGAGGGGATCGGGGACCCAGGTTGATCACCCAGATAGAGCCCTGGGGGCTACATCAAGAGTGGCTATGCCAAGGTTGGTGTGTATTGCAAACCTATCCGTTTTTCTTGACGAAAAAACGGTGGTAGCACAAATTTGGATCCAATTCTACTTTAATGACTCACACAAAAATCAAGGATCCAGTTGTGTTTTAGGGTAGCACAAATGACAAATGTGGATTCCTTCCCCTTAAAATCAAACACACACACACACACCCTAGAAACCCTGGGGGAATCCGTCAGGATTGCGCCAATGCCATGGGCAAACTGGACGACAGACAAAGATGTACAGCCGTGGTCGATTTGACCAAAGGAACCTTGCCTGGGTTGATGAAGGGCATGGCATGGAGTGAGATCCCCACCCTGGGGATCCCTGGGGTTTTACCGAGCATAGAATCCTGGAACCCCCAAACCTTTAACTTGGCTTGAGGGGATGAACTGATTATGCTGGGCTGGACAGGCTGGAAGTCTCTGGAAAGCAACTTCCTGTTGTGCTCGTTTACCAATATTTCCCCCGTACTGTTGCCCATGTTTACCCGCACATTTCCCATTGAGCACCACAAAAACACAAGAATATACCAGAACATGGGGGGGCATGGCACATTTTGGAACCATTGCTGCCAATGGCAATGGGGCGATTGCGCAGTACAATTGCTGGTCTCATCCTTTTGGTGTTGATTGGACTTCTGGACATTTCTGGACCAGGGTAGGGGTCTGAATGCAACCATCCATCGGTCCATCCATGGGGATTTTCCATTGCCATATTTGATTACCCTCTGGTAAACTAACATAACTATAGAAAATCACCATTTTCAATGGGAAAATCCACTATAAATGGTAATTTTCAATAGCTATGTTAGTCATTACCAGAGGGTACCAGGGGGTAGCCACTGGAGCATCCCAGGTGTTGGATGTTCACCTCTAGCGGTGCCAACCATCATCAGCAGCTCGGTGCCGGTTGTGTGAGATTCCCGGAGCTATTTCCAATTCTCCCAGAACTATTCCTAGATTTCTCCAAAACTAGATAAACTATTCCCAATTTCCCCCGAGCTCTTCCCACATATCTCAGAACTTTTTTTTGAATGGATAGCTCTGCGTATTTTCTGGAGGCATGTGCCTCGCTTGTGCACCTGAGAAATGTCTCGCTTGTGCACCTGGAAATCGTCTCGCTTGTGCACCTGAAAACTTCCACTTCTACCTCTACTTGCACCTCTCTTTCTACTTCCACTTCTACTTCGACTTCCACGTCTACATCTACCACCACCTTTATCTCTACTTCTACTTCTACTTACAATCCCACTTCTACTCCTACATCTACTTCTACTCCTATATCAATTTCCACTTCTACTGAAAATTCTACTTCTACTCCTACATCTACTTGTACTTCCATTTCTACTTGTACGTTTACTCATACACCTACTTCTAGTTCTTTTTCCACTTCTAGTTCTACTTCTACTACTGCTTCCACTTCTACTTCTACTTCTACTACTGCTTCTGCGGCTACGTTTACTTCGACTTCTACTTCTCTTCCCATTTGTGCATTCAACTTCTATTTGTACATCTATTTCTACTTTTCCTTCTGCTTCTACATCCACTTCTACTTCGAATCTACTTCTACTTCTACCTACAATTCCACTTCTACTTCTACATCTACTTCCACTTCTACTTCTACTACTGCTTCCACTTCTACTTCTACTTCTAAGAAAGATGATGAGGTTGCTGTGCCTGTGGGTGCACGGGAACATGAACGTTATTATCCCACCCCACCCCACCCCACCCCACCGGTCACTTATCTTGAAAGATCACTGCCTGTGTCTGCAGGACAGCAAGAAAGATGATGAGGTTGCTGTGCCTGTGGGTGCACGGGTGCCTGTGGGTGCACGGGAACATGAACGTTATTATCCCACCCCACCCCACCCCACCGGTCACTTATCTTGAAAGATCACTGCCTGTGTCTGCAGGACAGCAAGAAAGATGATGAGGTTGCTGTGCCTGTGGGTGCACGGGAACATGAACGTTATTATCCCACCCCACCCCACCCCACCCCACCATCACTGCCTGTGTCTGCAGGACAGCAAGAAAGATGATGAGGTTGCTGTGCCTGTGGGTGCACGGGAACATGAACGTTATTATCCCACCCCACCCCACCCCACCCCACCCCAC